>JACEVL010000381.1:477500-715000 GCA_020284085.1 Aporrectodea caliginosa | reverse complement strand
ACACTTTCGTAGATAAAATTGCTACTAGTAGGCCTAGTACCACCAATAACACTTGTAGAAACTACTCCTACAAGTTTTATTTTTGGTACTACTAGTATCAGTTATATCCATGGAAGTGTTGTCCATTAGTGCTCACTGAAATACGCCAAACGTGTTGTCCGTATTCACCATAAATACGACCAAGTCGGACGACGCTACAGAAGTTATTTTTAGCCATCGCTCTTATAATACACGATAACAGTAAACAGTGCGATCGATTTCAAATTTATTCGTTAATTAGTTTTCCTTCTCTCATCTGCTTCACGAATTAGTTCTATAATCGTCGCAAGTGATCGAATTTGCAATTCAAAAGCTGTCCTGATTTGTCGACGAGAAAAGATTCGCTTTTATCATTTAGAATAACACTTCTTGCGGCAGACACTAGTGTGGCCTGAATATTCATCGCCTTCAATTGTCCGGCCTTAGCACATTAAGACTTTCTGCATTATAGTTCTCTTACAGATTCAAAAGATCGCGTTCAATGTTAGCTTACCTATAGCCAAGATTTTCGATGCCCAGAGGCTAGAGCTTTGTTGAAAATGACCCCGCTTACGTTTTCAGCTTAGATTCGATATAAAAATGTAGATTGGAGATTCAGATATTATCTGTCCTACGTATATTACCAGATTAAGGTAGATGTCATCTGTCTATAAGAAATTCTTTTGTGACGACGATGACAACGATGACATAAACATATAGTGTCTAAAAGCGCTATTTATATAAATATCTACATAAAACCTCTTAAGTGTGCTGATGCACTGATGTCTAATAGATCTGAAAAGGCGAGACTTAGATAACTTACAGGTGTTTCTCTGCACTGATAGCTCGTCGTCTTCATCATCAAAAACTATGCCAAAATAATAATACCAAGAAAATGGATAAAATTAAGCCAAAGACATAGCACAAAATTATGCCAACACTATTTCAGAACTCTGGTTCTGCAGGCTACGTTAGCAGCGTCTGATGTTCAGCGTCAGTTGTCTCTACTTTGAGCGGAGAACTATGGTCCACACGAATGCAAGGAATGTGTTGCACGCTATTCATTAATTCCTCCTCAGAGGTTTCCACGACTTTTACGACCGTTGCTGCGCCTCACGAGGCATACAAGCACCGACCGCACAGTTTGCGTTTAATTATAAGACGCTTGACGGACGGACGGACGGACGGACGGATGGACGGACGGATGGACTGTCGTTCGTTAGCACACTGTAAATAAGTTGGACCTCTCTGCACTTTTATGTTCATATAATACGGTCAGGCCTCACATCAGTTGATCACTTTAATTCACCTAGTTATATTATATCACATCACAGTTATGCATGCATGCATGCATATGTGAATACATGATGTATACATGTTCCTACACGCATACATATATACAAACATACATACACGCTTTCAATCATACATACATTATACATACCTACATGCATACAAAAATACATACATGCATGCATACATACATACATATATACATACGTACAATGTACATACATACATACATGCATACATGCATACATACATACATACATACATACATACATATATACATATATACATACATACATACATACATACATACATACATACATACATACATACATACATACTGTCACCAACTCTTTTCTTTCTTAGTTGTGACCTACCTCAAGAACTTTCCTTATCTCTACATATAAATTGCTCAACGACTTCTAACTGTTTAAGAATTAAATTGACACAGTTCTTTGAATGTTTCTCCTTTCTTCAAACACAGTTTAATAACAAACAACTCAACTCTTGCCTTAAAACAACTGTACTACACTGTATTGTTCAAATTCACTGTCATCAGCAGTTTCTAAGTTTGGCGCGCTAACTGCACGTGTAAAGAGAATCTACCGTCAGCCAATGTTTAGGCTACTTTAGGCCAAGCGCCCACGAGCCGACAGCGCAACTAAGGCCTAAGACTAAAACGCTTAACAATCGATACACATTATATATATATATCAACCTAAAGAACACCTGTGCTCATTATATATGCAAAACACTTGTTCACATTACCTCCTTCCCTTTCTTTGGATTGAGCAAATTAAATTTAAAAATTTGCGAAATCATCAGGTACTAAATTATGCAATAAACTTAATACTATATAATACAGTAAAATAAACAATCTTATAATCTAGATAAACAATCTGCTACAACATTTAATCGTCCTTTCTTATAATTAACTTCTACATCAAAAGTTTGCAGTGCTAAAGCCCAACGCACCAGTTTAGCAGACTTAGACATAGATTCAGTCAGATAAGTTAAAGGATTGTGATCTGTAAAGATGTGAACTTTAGATCCAATGATTATCTCTTTTAACTTATTTAGAGCCCAAACAATAGCATAGGCTTCTTTCTCTACAGTTGCCCATCTCTTCTGGGTGTCAGTCAATTTCTGACTTATAAACGATACAGGGCGCTCTATTCCCTTATCATCCATCTGTGTTAAAACAGCTCCTACTGCAAAATCACTACTATCGCAGTACAAATTAAAAGGTTTTCCAACATCAAAAACATATAAAACAACTTTAGAGCGTACAGCATCTTTAAGTAAATTAAATGCCTGTTGATGTCTATCAGTCCAATCAATCTTATCTGGAACATGTTTGCTTGTCAAATCAGATAGAGGCTTCGCAATCTGTGCAAAATCTTTGATAAACTGTCTATAGTAACCAAAAAATCCCAGCAATTGCTTAACTTGTTTCTTCGTTTCTGGAGTTTTCAAATTAATTAAACTTTCAATTCTATCTGGATTCATTTGAATCGTTCCAGAACCAACCACATGACCGATGAACTTTACCTCACTCTTACCAAAAATACATTTCTTTAAGTTCAGAGTAATGTTATGCAGTCTCATTTGCATTAAATATGCATCTAAATGCTGTAAATGAATCTTCCAATCATCTGAATGCACAGCAATGTCATCTACATAGGGCTCAGCAAATTCATTTATAGGCTGTAAAACCATGTTAATTGCTTTAACAAATGTTCTTCCTGAGTTGATCATCCCGAAAGGAACACGAGTAAACTCGTACAGTCCATTGTGAGTAACAAAAGCAGTTTTCCATTGATCAGTTTGCTTAACAGGACAAGTCCAGTAAGCACTTCGACAATCAAAAATCGAGATCACATTTGATTTTCCAACTTTGTGCAAAACATCTTTCACAATCGGCATCGGATATTTACAATCCACAGTGAACGAGTTAATGTATCTGTAGTCGCAGGCAAGTCTCAGAGAACCGTCTTTCTTTTTAACAATTACCAACGGACTTGCCATTCTGCTCGAAGATGGTTTTATAATGTTGGCTTGAAGCATTTCTTTAATTTGTCGTTCAACTTCTGCTCGATAGATGAGTGGAATACGGTAAGCCATAAATTCTTTTTCACGAAATTCCGGTTTCAGTTCAATTTCATGTTCAACCAATGTACATAATCCAGGCTTTTCAGAAAATCGATCAGAATATTTGTTTAGTACTTCCAGCAATTGTTTTTGTTGAGATAATGTTAAATGACTAATCTGTTCAGGATCAAGATTCAGTGAATTCTTTTCATCTTGCAAGTCATTCTTTGTCAGCAGTTCAACCACTGAACCAAAGTCTTCATCTTCTTCGACGATTAGTCCACAACTCATTGCTCTTGTAATGTACTTTCTGATTTTATTTGCGTGAATTATCTTTCGACAATCGTCACCCATATCAATCAAATAAGAGTACTTGGATCTTCGTTGTATGACAGTACATGGACCATGCCATCGTGAAATCAGTTTATTCGTTGAAGTCGGATATAACACAATGACTTTTTCACCCGGTTCAAATTCTTTATGTTTCGCTCTTTTGTTGTATTGATTCGTATACTGTAATTGCTTCTCTCGTGAATATGATTCTGCAAACAGTAATGCTTTTTCCATATTTGCTTTCATGTCTTTCAAGTACTTTTCTGGTTGGATTCCAATATGAGGTGGTAAATTAATTTCTCTTGTCCAACTTTCTTTTAGAATTGCCAGTGGTCCACGCGGAATCTTTCCATACACCAACATATAAGGAGCAATTCCAGTAGTTGCATTCGGTACTTCTCGTAATGCCCACACTGTAAACGGAATTACTTTGTGCCATTGCCTTGGATTGTCAACAATTACATGATGGATCATTTTCTTGAATGTTTGGTTCCATCTTTCTACTAATCCAGCTGCCTCTGGATGACCTGGCGTGTCAAATCTTGGACTACAACCCATTAAATTCAGAAATTCTCTTGTCAGACTCGCAGTAAAATTTGTTCCTTGGTCACTTGTGATCACAGAAGGTACACCAACGTTCATGAACAACTCCATCAAAGCATCACACACAGCTTTCGCAGTTAATGATTTCAACAGAAACACTGTAGGCCATCTTGTGCAAGAATCGACAATACATAAACAGTACTTGTGACCTGCAGCAGATGCTGGCTCGATTGGTCCTACACAATCCACCGTAATTCTTCTGAACGCCACATCTTCTCTTGGAATTGGAGTGATAGGAACCCTGTCCATCACCAAACTTCTTGCCTTTAATTGACATTTCTCACATGATTTGCAAAATTTCACTATATCTCTTCTCATCTTTGGCCACGTAAAAGACAACTTTATTCGTTCTCTAGTTTTCTCTTCTCCAAGATGTCCTCCAAATACTGATTCGTGAGCCAACTCCATCACTTTCATTCGTCGCTCTTTTGGTAACACCAATTGATATATCGTTTGCTCTAATATTCGATATCTCTTGTACAGTAAGCCATTTACCACGCAGAATTCAGATTCTTTATCTGGCGCTAAATTCCACCATGCTTTCAATGATTCATCTTGTCTCTGCTGTTCTTCGAATTTCCTTGCGTCTGCAATCTGCATCTGTTGTTCTTCGTCTTTCTCATTTTCTTCAAACAAATCTCCTATCGCCACATCACAATCATTATCCTCTTTCGTTTCATTTAGATTACCATTCTCGCATGCAGCCATCTCTTGTTCACTCATCTCTGCTGTTATACCGTCTTGCATTAAACTTTGTTGATCATCACTTTCGTTTTCCTCTTCGCTTGAACTTTCAGTTTCACTTTCCTCTTCGACTTCTATCACTTTCTTTCGCTGACTCTGCAATCTCGTCGTTACATTCGCTTGCACATCTCCTTGTATCATTTTCACTTGTGGCACGGCTTTAAGTTCTGCAATGATTTCTGGATGCAACAAGAATCTTTCTGTGCTTCCCATTTTTGCAATACTAGCACACATCAATGTCACATAAGGTGTAAGTGAACATTTGACTTTATGCGGAATTACCTCTTCTTCCAATACGGTAAGCCATAAATTCTTTTTCACGAAATTCCGGTTTCAGTTCAATTTCATGTTCAACCAATGTACATAATCCAGGCTTTTCAGAAAATCGATCAGAATATTTGTTTAGTACTTCCAGCAATTGTTTTTGTTGAGATAATGTTAAATGACTAATCTGTTCAGGATCAAGATTCAGTGAATTCTTTTCATCTTGCAAGTCATTCTTTGTCAGCAGTTCAACCACTGAACCAAAGTCTTCATCTTCTTCGACGATTAGTCCACAACTCATTGCTCTTGTAATGTACTTTCTGATTTTATTTGCGTGAATTATCTTTCGACAATCGTCACCCATATCAATCAAATAAGAGTACTTGGATCTTCGTTGTATGACAGTACATGGACCATGCCATCGTGAAATCAGTTTATTCGTTGAAGTCGGATATAACACAATGACTTTTTCACCCGGTTCAAATTCTTTATGTTTCGCTCTTTTGTTGTATTGATTCGTATACTGTAATTGCTTCTCTCGTGAATATGATTCTGCAAACAGTAATGCTTTTTCCATATTTGCTTTCATGTCTTTCAAGTACTTTTCTGGTTGGATTCCAATATGAGGTGGTAAATTAATTTCTCTTGTCCAACTTTCTTTTAGAATTGCCAGTGGTCCACGCGGAATCTTTCCATACACCAACATATAAGGAGCAATTCCAGTAGTTGCATTCGGTACTTCTCGTAATGCCCACACTGTAAACGGAATTACTTTGTGCCATTGCCTTGGATTGTCAACAATTACATGATGGATCATTTTCTTGAATGTTTGGTTCCATCTTTCTACTAATCCAGCTGCCTCTGGATGACCTGGCGTGTCAAATCTTGGACTACAACCCATTAAATTCAGAAATTCTCTTGTCAGACTCGCAGTAAAATTTGTTCCTTGGTCACTTGTGATCACAGAAGGTACACCAACGTTCATGAACAACTCCATCAAAGCATCACATACAGCTTTTGTACAAGAGATATCGAATATTAGAGCAAACGATATATCAATTGGTGTTACCAAAAGAGCGACGAATGAAAGTGATGGAGTTGGCTCACGAATCAGTATTTGGAGGACATCTTGGAGAAGAGAAAACTAGAGAACGAATAAAGTTGTCTTTTACGTGGCCAAAGATGAGAAGAGATATAGTGAAATTTTGCAAATCATGTGAGAAATGTCAATTAAAGGCAAGAAGTTTGGTGATGGACAGGGTTCCTATCACTCCAATTCCAAGAGAAGATGTGGCGTTCAGAAGAATTACGGTGGATTGTGTAGGACCAATCGAGCCAGCATCTGCTGCAGGTCACAAGTACTGTTTATGTATTGTCGATTCTTGCACAAGATGTCCTCCAAATACTGATTCGTGAGCCAACTCCATCACTTTCATTCGTCGCTCTTTTGGTAACACCAATTGATATATCGTTTGCTCTAATATTCGATATCTCTTGTACAGTAAGCCATTTACCACGCAGAATTCAGATTCTTTATCTGGCGCTAAATTCCACCATGCTTTCAATGATTCATCTTGTCTCTGCTGTTCTTCGAATTTCCTTGCGTCTGCAATCTGCATCTGTTGTTCTTCGTCTTTTTCATTTTCTTCAAACAAATCTCCTATCGCCACATCACAATCATTATCCTCTTTCGTTTCATTTAGATTACCATTCTCGCATGCAGCCATCTCTTGTTCACTCATCTCTGCTGTTATACCGTCTTGCATTAAACTTTGTTGATCATCACTTTCGTTTTCCTCTTCGCTTGAACTTTCAGTTTCACTTTCCTCTTCGACTTCTATCACTTTCTTTCGCTGACTCTGCAATCTCGTCGTTACATTCGCTTGCACATCTCCTTGTATCATTTTCACTTGTGGCACGGCTTTAAGTTCTGCAATGATTTCTGGATGCAACAAGAATCTTTCTGTGCTTCCCATTTTTGCAATACTAGCACACATCAATGTCACATAAGGTGTAAGTGAACATTTGACTTTATGCGGAATTACCTCTTCTTCCACATCGTTACAACACAGCCTTACATCAACTTTCACCAACTTTGCAGGAATGGCATCTCCTGCCACGCATTGTAAGTTCACTTTTCCAATCTGCTCCACCTGCATGCCTTCCAGTAATTCTTCACTAATCACCGGAACCTCTGCTCCAGAATCAATCAGTGCTTTTACTTTTATTGGTTCTTTTCCTGCTGTTCCACGAATTTCTACCTCGACGTACTGTAATAACACTTTCTTTAATGTTGTACTTTCATCTTTTCCAGCCATTTCTTTCTGCATTCCATTGTGCAATAGAATTTCTTTCTGAATATCAGGTGAAAGGTGACATTTCATCACTGACTTTACTTCAGTTTCATTGTTCTGATGTTCTGTGGCTTGACTTTCAGAATTATCAACCACTTGAATTCGATTCACCCTCGAATGTTCTTGTTTTCCATAATTTGAGGCTGTAACAGGAACTGGACAGAATTTCATCAAATGCCTGTCTGATCCGCAGTTATGACAACGTTTCACCACTGCACCTCGTTGTTCGATGCTTTCTTTTCTCTTATATGGAGTAAACGATGCATTGCCTTCTCTTGCGACAAACCTTGGTGGTGACTTGTTATATACCGGACGTTGTCTGGCCATCATCGATTCTCTATTCTCGTGAACAACCGGAGAATTTGGTTTCACTTCTGCACCTCTGAACTGATTTCCTGTTTCTTGATTGCTCTTCCAATGAAAACCAAAATTTGGAGTGAACTGTTGATTTCTTTTTACATTGGGTACAAAACCAAAACTTGTCTTATTCGGAATTGCCAAACCAATTCTATTATTCACATGAATGTCCGCTAGGTCTGCCACAACACTAGCTTCGTAACAATCAGTTCCTTCCTTCGACAACACAAACTGTAGTGGACCTGGTGGTAGTGATTCTTTCAACTTATCCGCCACTAATAAATCAAACAGCTTCTCAAAATTCTTATCCACTTTGCGACTTTTCACATAATAGTTCAACAAGTTCTTCAGCCTTGCTGTAAACATTGTATATGTTTCTTCAGCTGTCTTCTTCGCATCAATAAACTTCGATCTGTACTCTCTCGGTGTCAACTTGAATTCTTTTAACAAGTGCTGTTTCACGACCTGATAATCGTCTAAATCATCGAATGACAATCTGTTTAGAACAGTTCTAGCTTTCGGAGTCATCAATGGCAATAGTAACTTCACCCAGAATTGTTCTTGCACGTTGAAACTACGAAACGCATTCTCAACCGTTTCGAAATATAATGGCACCTCCATCATATCGTTTGGCATTTTGGGTAACACATGTTTCATGGCATCACCAATTTTCTTTATTTTAGACACCATCGTTTCACTTTCTTCCTTTTTCCTTTTCTGTTCTTCTCGTTCTTCTTCTCTTCTTTGCTCTTGAGCTTCTCTATTTTGTTTCTCCTCTTTGAGTTGTGCTTCTTTTAATGCTATTTTTTGTTGTTCCAACTTTAAACGTTCTTGTCTTTCCGCTTCCGCCTTCTCCATGCTTTCTTTCTGTAATTTCAGTTCTTCTTGTCTAACCTGTTCTGCTCGCTCCAACTCTGAAATTCGTACTTTTTCCTTTTCTTCTTCACGTAGTCTCTTCTCTTCAATCTGTTGCTGACGTATCTCTTCGTCACTTTTCCGCGCCTTTTCAAATTCAATCATCTGCTCTAATCTTCTCCTTTCAGCATCTTCTCTATCTTTTCTCAATTGCTCTAATTGAATTTCAAATTGCTGCCTTTGCAATTCTTCTTTCTCTCTTTGAAGACGTAATTCTTCCAGTCTTACATTTTCTGCTTTCTCTTCTTTTTCTCTCTGAAGACGTAATTCTTCCTGTCTTATATTTTCTGCTTTCTCTTCTTTCTCTCTCTGAAGACGTAATTCTTCCTGTCGCATTTCTTTCTCTTCTTGTCTCCGTTTCTCCTCTTTCTCTTTCTCTTCTTGTCTTCGTATCTCCTCTCTTTCTTTCTCTTCTTGTCTTACACGTTCTGCTTCTTCTCTTCGTTTCTCCTCTTTTTCTTTCTCGTCTTGTCTTCGTTTCTCCTCTCTTTCTTCCTTCATCATCATCCACTGCATCATCATCTCCATAGACATAAGTCCAGGCGGTTTTTCAATAACCTTTTCCACAACACCGCCGACAGCACCTTCTTCTTCTGCTTCTTCTTTAAGCCAGACTTCAGCTAACGCTTCTAACATGTCCTCACGTGACATATCTTTCAGTTTCTCTTCTTCAAAACCAGCCTTTAACAAGCGCTGTTTTAATCTTTCAGAAGACATCTTCTTCAGTTCTGCTTGTTTTTTGACACTTAATTTCTCCATCTTACTTCTTTACTTCAGTGCTGTCCTTTCTGGAAAACACGAGTTTTCTTTTGTGTTTGAAGTATCAAGGGATTGTTCTTTGTTTGAAAACAACAAACTTGTATACCTTTGTCGTTGAGGCTTTCGTTGTCGTAGATTTACCAATGATTTGAATGCGTATTCACCAGTCTCTTCGGGGGCGTGGGTTCGAATCCCACCGCTGTCACCAAATATGTCACCAACTCTTTTCTTTCTTAGTTGTGACCTACCTCAAGAACTTTCCTTATCTCTACATATAAATTGCTCAACGACTTCTAACTGTTTAAGAATTAAATTGACACAGTTCTTTGAATGTTTCTCCTTTCTTCAAACACAGTTTAATAACAAACAACTCAACTCTTGCCTTAAAACAACTGTACTACACTGTATTGTTCAAATTCACTGTCATCAGCAGTTTCTAAGTTTGGCGCGCTAACTGCACGTGTAAAGAGAATCTACCGTCAGCCAATGTTTAGGCTACTTTAGGCCAAGCGCCCACGAGCCGACAGCGCAACTAAGGCCTAAGACTAAAACGCTTAACAATCGATACACATTATATATATATATATCAACCTAAAGAACACCTGTGCTCATTATATATGCAAAACACTTGTTCACACATACATACATACATACATACATACATACATACATACAATACATATATACATACAAACATACACGGATGCATACATATATACAATACATACATCCTTACATGCATACATACCTACATAAATACATTCATACATACATAGGCTACATACATACATTCATACATATATACATACATACATTCATACATACATTGGACGTCGAATCTTGGGTGTGACATATTATTAAGCATAAAACGTGAAATGCATATGAATTTACATTAAATCAGTTTTCCAGATCCTTTCCAACAGACGAATATCCGACGCCCAACCAGTTTGAAGGCCGCCAGACCAAATGCCAATGGTGACTGGCTTTCGTCTCTGTCGTTGTTTTTAAGCCCTTGTGGTCATCGAGACCAATGATCTCGATTGCCTGCATACGGAATGCTGCCCCGTTGACAGTCAACATAATCGACCTCCATCTGTGTGTCTGTGCCTGGAAATTTTCTATCGTTCCATCCGCCAAATAGGACTAGGGCGCGACCGAGCATGCTCATCCCCGGCAAGACACAGGGCGCGCTGTTTCGAGACCAAAGCGCAGGTCGGAACTAAATCGCCATCAGTTGGTTTTGCCAATCTCCTCTGAGACTCTCTAAGCATTGGGCAGTAAACATGAGTAACGGAAAATCTTGAGCTGAATTCAGGAAGAAACGATGCTTTCTCTGTGCCTTTATTTAGACTCGAATGTGGCCTCAATGCTTATACGCATAAACTGTCTGATGTGAAAACACATTCATTCTCGCCTGATATCTCCAAACTCCGTCTTATTTACTTTAGATGGTCACATTGTTTATCTGGAAATAGGCCACAGTGACTGTAGCGCACCAAATGGTAATTGCTGCTCGTTCGGGCTACATATAGTGTCTGCTGTGATCAGATACTATATTAGAGACTGCGCATCCGATGTGTCCTAGTCTAAGCGCCGATGCTGAAGGAAGTGAATCAACGCCATTAGAAGGAATTCGCAAATAGTGCAGAGCACAGTATACGCGTTCAAATCATGAACAGAATTCGAGAGTGTTGGAAGGTTAACTTCGTCGCATGCAAGTAAGACGCCAGGAAATGAGAGACTCAGGATCCACACTGGGCTACAGGTAGGCTGTGTATTTGTGTATGTATGACGCACCTGTCAAAGAGCGGCACACTGACATAAACAAGCGCGTTAAAGATGACTCTACAATGTAAGCTGAACACAGTCTAATGCCACGTGTGCGTATGCAAAGTGTTCTCAACGATATTCTACTTACTTGAAATTCTACATTGTATATCTCCATCGCCTTTTCTTAACTGAGGAAGGACAAATTACTGTGTCAAGTGTTACATTATATTAGTTGATGTCGTGAACGGATGAGTCAACTTAGCTATTGACTGCATGGTTTGTTAAACTCCCATTCGTCAATTTAGTTAATGCATCACTTACTTACCTACTTAATTATGAAGTGGTGCATTTGTAAGTGTGTTGTGTATCTTCTTCCTGAATTTCGGTGCAGCCCGGAGTAACCACCGGTCGGCTGGAGCAGCGTTATTTCCCGGAGGTTTAGAACGGCAGACGGAACTTAATGCATCTCTTGTTCGCCCTGGGTCATTAATGCCTTCGTTGTTCGGCCTTGTTTTCCATGGCTGACTACACTCTTCCTCGTGAGGATGTGTTGATTCCAGTTGTAACCCATAAACACCCCCAAGAACGGTGCCACGTTTCAATCTGTGTGTCTGTATGTATGCATGTATTCGTGCATGTATGCACATGTGCATGTGTGTACGTATGTATTTAAGTATGTGCTTGTTTGTTTACTGTTTAACGACCACTGTGTGGTAACAAAGACCATTAGCGTCGCCCTCCTCCTTTATCCAGGCTTGGGAGTTGGGACTGGCACTGACAGAGTACGATCAGTGGCGGAGTTATTTAAGTATGTATATATGTATGTAGGTCTATGTGCACATGTATGTTCTATGCATGTACATGTATGTATAGGCCTACACGTGCGTGTATGTATCTATATAAATGTGTGCATAAATAAATAAATGTATGTGTGCATGTATGTGTGTATGCCTGTGTGTATGCATGCATGCATGTTTGCATAGTTCTGATCCTTATGTAGCGCCTTTTAAGAATTCCTCAAGGACGATGGTATTAGGATGGTAGGCTACTATGGTTACATCGTCCTTCAGTTGGGTCTGCAAAACAGATTCTTCCTCGATTCTGGGTCTTAATCATGAATAATGAGCTGCTGAGCGCAAAAAACGACGCGTGGAAATTTCTGTTTTCCTGGCTGGGATTTCCCTAAGCCTTGTTCTTCCTTTTCCTGCTGATGCAAAGGATTTCTGAATAATAGTAATGGATCCAATCTATGTGCGCGCACATAATGAACGGAATAAGTGATGTAGCCCATAGTAACTACCTGTTTATTACGATTCCTATAATTTATAGGCATATATATATGAGCTCACAAGCGCAGGCCTATTTATACAGTTGTTTTCAAACATTTGATATAGCGCATTTCTAATAGGCTAACTACATGTAATTGAAGGACTGTGCTTGCTATGACCTATAAGTGGTCTCAAAACTCGATAAGAAAAAAGGTTAATCTGAAATCAAATATTGTGCAAATAACAGGACAGGTCACCATTGGCGTTCTGTCGCGTACAAGTGGAGCCCAACAAACGGAATATATTAGGTGTAGTCCTTGCGACTGAAGGATCTTTTCTATAAGCAACACTAAGCGTTTATATGGCAACAATCGGGGCACATCCGAGGCAACGTTAGGCACATCTAAGGCAGCAGTAAGCATATCCAAGGCAAACGTTTGCTATGCATATCGGATATCCTATAGGCAACATATACAGTGCATCCTAGAAAGCAATAAGCATATACAAGACAACAACAAGCACATCCAAGGTAAGAACAATTAAGGCCTGTTGTTTTAGCTGTTAAGCACATCTAAGGCAGCGCACTCGCCACATCGATCCAATGCAACAGACCTTGACTACGACGGGTCAGACAAAGCCATCAATATGAAACCAATCCCCATTATTCGAGCACCGGATGTCGATCTGGTTAATCTCAGGTCCAGTGGAAATTTTTCCACTTGATTTCAAATGGGGGTCGGGTCTTTCATGAACGGATTCAGTAACAATGTAACGATTGCATTGCCTTAGTTTAGCTCCCTTGAGAGGTACTTAGCAACTCCAAGAATCTCCAACTCAATTGAACCCGAGGGCCAAACAAGGTCGCAAACGCTGGTTCAAGGGTCAGACAATAAAAACACGTAAATTTGGAAACTTTGGCGGAGATAGAAATTGGAAAAATTCAGGAATCTCAACCTAAGTTTATTTCTGTTTTAAATATTGCTGTTATACTGTAAGTCAGCTTACTCGAGTTGATTGTCCTTGGAAGCTTTATAATGAAATTAATTTTAAATTATCAGGTATTTGTTAGCGGTTAAGGATAACAATAACAATTCAGAGCCCCTCTGATTAGTCTGTCTTGAAGTGGCGCTATATAAATTTGCAATTACAATTACAACAAATGAGACAGAACATGTTGAACTCATAGTTGTGCATACATTAGATTTACGTACATACACAACTACATAAACACATACATAAATCAGTCATAAATACATTACTATGGTCTATTCGGCCTCTGCTGTGCGCTGAGTTTTGCGTTCATAATTTCTTTCGACAGAAGCTCGCGCAGTTTTTAACACCTCGTGTGCTTTGTGTCTAAGAGGAAAGTTCTACGCCAGTCGACTTCTGATTGGAACTGTTTCAGCAGTCGATTTTTATGCAGAAGAAGGAATATAGGTGGACTGAATTGTTCGCCGTTCCCTTCCTTCCTTCCATCCATCCGTCTAGCTGCTATCCTCTCTGCTTCTTCTCTTCCTCCGCTCCGTTTACATTGAGCTCCTCTTTTACCACAACCACTTCTTCCTCTTCTCCGTATTCATCATCTTCTACCTTCCTCTACTTATTTCCCCTCTTCCTTCTCCTCATTTTCTTCCACTTCGTCTTCGTTCTCTCCTCCTCCTTTTCCACCTCCTCCTCCACCTTCTCCTTCACCTTCTCCTCCTCTTCCTCTTCCTTCTCATTCTCCTCCTCCTCCTCGTTCTCCTCCTCTTCCTCCTCCTCCTGCTTCACTTCCTCCTCTTTCTCCTCCTCCTCCTTCTCCTCTTCCTTCTCCTCCTCGTCGTCCTCTTTCTCTTGTTCTTTAGTGTTCTATTGTCTCTTTCTTTCCTTTCCTTCTTAACATTTCTGTTTATTCGTTCTATAGTCCTAACTCCCTTTTTCTGTCTTTATGTCCTTCTGCCTGTGTGTGCTTCTCCTCCGCCTGTCTGATCTTTCTCTTTCATTGTTTATGGGTCTAATAGATTTAGCCGACAACAACAGTTTAACTACATTTACGTAAAACTATATAGGCCTATAAGAGTTGGTCTATATGTATATATATACAAATGCATGTTTGGGGCGGGTGTATATTTATGGGTGAATCTGTCTGTGCGTGAAATGTGTTTGTGTGTGTGTTTGTGTGAGAGTGTGTGTTTAAATATCCTTTTTACAAATAGGGTTGTAGACGAAGCGGAAAAAAGGACAGAAGGACGAATGGACGAACAAAATGACAGAATGGACGACGGACAAAACGGTTGGACGAACGTACAGACGAACGGATGAGAGAAAGGACTATGGACGGACGAACTGAATGGAATTACGGACTACTGACGGACAAACGAATTTACAAACGGACTGACAGACAGACTAAAAGATGAAAGAACGGATGGATGGACGAGCGAACGGACGAATGGATGGCTGAATGGTTCTTTGGACGCGAGATTGTTGTTACTCGGATGTTTTTACGTCATTATGCCGCCTTCGTCTCCTCCGATTTTTAATAACAATCCTTCAAGAGCACATTTGTCGTTCTTTGTCTCTCTCAGATCTGTTCTGGTTAATCTACTCCTGCTCTCACTCCTCTTGTTTCGACGCCTCTTGCTCCTCTCCTTTCTTTCCTCTCATCTATCCATTCACATCCTCCTCTACTCCTATTAAATGTTGCACTTTCTGTCGCTTCTTCTTCTTGTTCTTCTGCGTCTCACCTTTTGTTCTCCCTCTTCTCTACTTCATAGTCTTCAATCTCCTTCTCTTCCTCATCTTACCATTTCCTTATTCTCTCTCTCTCTCTCTCTGTCTGTCTGTCTGTCTGTCTGTCTCTCTCTATGTCTGTCTGTCTCTGTTTGTCTCTGTCTCTTTCTCTGTCTCTGTCTCTGTCTGTCTGTCTGTCTCTGTCTCTGTCGCTCTGTCTCTGTCAGTCTGTCTCTCTCTCTCTTTGTGTGTCTCTGTGTCTCTGTATGTCTCTCTATCTTTGTGCCTCTATGTCTCTGTTTCTGTGTCTCTCTGTCTGTCTTCACTTTCCTTTCCTTCTGCTTCTCCTCTTCAGGCTTATAATACTCTAGCTCCAATGGCACTGTCAATCTGGCAGAAACATAGGACAAACGTCAGGCAAGCACTGCACTCGAGCATCACGTCATCTGACGACGAAAACACTCACAAGATCCGTCTGAACTCCCGTATTTATTTCTAATATTGAGCATTTTGATTTAATTTACTGCACTTGACTGACAGCTGAAACAAGGACAGAAAACAGTCCTACTTTTGGCGTTAAACTGCGACCGTTGCTATGTAAACTATTAATTTCTCTCTGTATTTACCGATTTCATGTGAAATGGAAAACCAAGAAATTAGGAGAGCTTTGCAAAGGAAATATGCTACCACAGAATAAAAAGCATCGTGTAAAGAGCGATATAGTCTATGATTCGCCGAGACTGTGAATTTATATAGCGTGAGGGTTATGTTACGATACGTTACTCAACTTTCGCTATCACAACTTGGCACATGGCACAGACTAGCATCGCTTTAAGCAACACGTACATCGTTCATCGCCACTAAACAACGCTTCGTATCGTTAATTACTACCTTGTTCAGTCAATTACTTATGGACAGATGACTAATAAATATATGCCAAAAGGAGGATGTATTGAGAGACAAACAGGTAGACTGACTGACTGACTGACTGACTGAGCCTGACTGACTGCCTGCCTGACTGCCTGCCTGCTTGCCTGACTGACTGACTGACTGACAGCCTGAGCCTGAGCGACTGAATGTGTAACTGGCAGACTGACATTTTCAGAGTCCCACAATTCGCATAATGGTCCTTACTCTCCATCCATTTTTTCAACTTTTCCTCTGTATCCCAGATGTTCCTTGTTTCCATTCTGCATATTTTCCTAATTGTGTAATTCGTTTCCGTCACTGTTTTCCGTTAAGATGTCAGTGGAGCACGGGGGTGTGGGAGGGAGGAGCCGAGGGGGTTGCCTGTCTGTCAGTCAGCAGTCGTTGTTGTCTGGTGGAATAGATGCATCAAAGCTGTCGTTGTTCAAACGCAGAATATGTGACAAGGCAAATTATCCGGATGCGTTCAGTCAGACATTCATTCGTTCTGAGAGATAAATGAAGGAAGCCAAGGGATAAAAAAAGGAAGATAAAAGCACATTCAGATCAAATGATCGATCGATGGAGTGGGTGCCTGACTGACTGACTGAGTCACTAATTCACTGGCTGCCTGATTGACTGACTGACTGACTGACTGACTGACTGACTGACTGACTGACTGACTGACTGACTGACTGACTGAGTAAATGCCTCACTGACTGACTGACTGAGTCACTAATTCACTGGCTGACTGACTGACTGACTGAATGAATGAATGAAAAAATAAATGAATGGATGAATGATTCACTGACTGACTGACTGACTGAATGAATGAATGAATAAATGATTGATTTGACTCACTGACTGACTCACTAACTGGCTCACTGGTTCTCAGATAGAACCAATGTTGTAAATATGAAAAGGTTAAAGTAGACGTCCTTTAGAAACTCATCAGAAGCAAGATCTCGAGGTCAAAACATGCGTTCAGGCCTACATATTCGTCCATTTGGTTGAAGGACATAAGGGACAATGGAAGGCCTACTGCAAAGAAAGGGCGCAATTTTCACCTCACAACTTAAAGTGGTGTTCGTTTACCGACCCGGAAATAGCGGAGAGCTGAGTGGACAGCGGAGCCTCGAGGTACTTCACAGAAGACGACGTAATAGTTTTAGAGGTCGATGGCTGTGAACTCTTCTGCTTCTGCCAGCGTCGTATCGACATTGTAAAACGTTCGGTCGGTTTCTCGATTGACTGTCACGGATCTCTTCCCCAAAGCAATATCCGGTTATTTATATAGCGCGTGTCTAGAACTTCTCAAGGACGTTGAAATGCGTGCCTCGATTGAACTTAGTTCTTATTACTAGGCATTTGTCAGTCGTTCATACACACTTAGCCTACATACGTATATACATACATACACCATACATATAAATGTGTTCATGTACATCGGTGCTTTAGATTGAACATTCAGTGCCTTTAGGATTCAGGGCAATTATGTAATAAGAATATTTTATAATTATTGACTCTATCGTGACCGTTTTGTCGTCTGTCCGATAGGCTGAGCCGTTACGAAGGTCGAAGGTCATGGATGAATGATGAGAAGTTTCTCAATGACCTCGAGTCTGACTCAGTAGACACAGAAGTCCTCGATGAAGAACTACAGGTCCTCGAATCCTCAGAATCCAAGTCGTAAGTACTTCGGTTCTCGACAGAATGCTCGTTTCTGATTGGAATCATTGATTGATTCACTGGTTGATTATAATTATTTGATTGATTGATTGATTGATTAGGCCTAATTACTAGATCGAACAATCAATTGATATGCTTTTTGTAGAGTTCTTGATTGACTGAGTGAATTATCAATTAAGCGATTGATTAAGTATTTGACTGAATGAGTTATTGAATGTTTCAATGATTGAATGGACGATCGACTGAGTAACTTGTTGATCTAGCAATCGAGTTGTAACCGAATTTCTGACAGTTTACTTATCTGGATGCACAGCTTCAAATTGTCTCACCAGTTAGCAAATCGGTTGACAGACTGACTATAAAGATTACTAGTCAATTTACTATCTAATTAACGGCAAAGTTAACGCATAAAATTAAAATTAAAACAAGCTACAATAGTTTAAACGCCTCGAGAGAAATTCCTCACAAGTGTCGTCCCAACGTGCAAACGCATTATAACAGCTTTACAAGTAGATGATAGTCAATTCAGTTTTCATCTCAATTTCAAAGCCATTTATCGAGCCAACAACAACAGAAGCAACATCAACAGGACTAATATAAGCGGAGAGCTAGGCAGTAACCCGGTTGATGCTGGTGCTTCCAAACAGTGTCATCTGTCTGCTCATCAACCTAAGTTACCCTCTCCTATAATGCATCTCAAACGACCTTAGCAAAAAATTATGTATTTTATGCAAATGATAATAGTTTCATCATCATCGTCAGCATCATCATTATCTTCATCATCATCTTCATCATCGTCATAATCGCAATCGTCAGTGCCTGACGATACTCATTTGGCGGCGATCGACACGAAACAATGATCCCATTGTCCTCCGTTTAGTGATGAACAAACAATTTGGAGCAATGACACAGCACGGTGTCATCTGCCAACCTGTTTGGATTCAGCGTGGGTGCCTGCAGGGTCTGTCGTCACTTGTGAAGATTATATTTATCTGAGCTTTGATGAAATTTCTGTTATCTTATGACATCGACATCGTTCAGGCTCCTTCGGATAGCAATTGATTGATGGGATGTGTTATTAATTGATTTATCGATTAATTAGGATCAATAAATAATGTTAATTTATTTATTTACCTGCGTGCTTAATTAATTTAGTGGATAGCATTTGTGTGTGTGCTGCAAAACAACACGCAGTCCAATATGCTTTATATCTATATCTAACCGATTGGCGTCATATCCCTTCGAATCGACTTTCCATCGATCGATCGACCGATCTATCGATCTAAGATCGATAAGTGGACCGAACGACGCGCTCTTCAACCAACCGTCTCCCTCCTCCCTCCCACCATTCCACAATTCTTCGATATGCAAGCAAAGGAACGGTTGGGGGGGGGGGGCAACAGAGAGATGGATGGCACGAACGATGCCGAAATTCAGACACCGTTTACGGAATTAACAACAACATCCTCCTCCTCCTCCTACCCCTGTTCCTCCCTCTCATCATCATCTTAGTCATCGTCACAGACTTCGCTGTCATTGTGATTGTCACCGTCAACATCATCATTATGATCGTCATCGTCAACAGCGTAATCATTGTGATAGTCATCGTCAACATCACCATCATTGTGATAGTCACCGTCAACATCGTCATCATTGTGATCGTCATCATCAACATTGTCATCATTATGACTATCGTCTTCGTCAACATCATCTTCATCATCATTGTCCTCGTCGTTGTCGTCATCGTCCATCAGTCTTTAATCACAATCAATCCATCATCCTTATCGTCTGTATCCATCCCCCACCCTTCCTCCTGGTCGCCATTATCATCTTTCTCCAGAAGCAGCAGCAGCAGCAACCACCGTGACCGTTGCGTCGATGATTCGGGTTCTAATCTATTCGACAGCTAAAAATCGAGGTCAGAAAGCGTGTAAATGGGGAACACGTGCAGCAGCAGCCGCTCTTCAACCCAATAACTCCCACCGTTCTTCCCTCTTCCCTCCCTTGCTCCGTGTTAATCCATTTGCTCTCTTCCACTGCAAGCAGTCCAGTTCCCGCCTCTTTCTCGCTTTTTCGTTCCTTGGTCCACTCATAAACCTAAACCTCTTGCTGTCCATTTCGTCTCCCATAAACAACCTGTCTGTTTCTGTCTATGTCTGTTTCTGTCTCTGTCTGTTTCTGTCTCTGTCTGTTTCTGTCTCTGTCTGTTTCTGTCTCTGTCTGTTTCTGTCTCTGTCTGTTTCTGTCTCTGTCTGTTTCTGTCTCTGTCTGTTTCTGTCTCTGTCTGTTTCTGTCTCTGTCTCTCTGTTTCTGTGTCTCTGTCTGTTTGTCTTTTTATATATATATATATATATATATATATATATATATATATATATATATATATATATATATATATATATATAATTATATTAATCACTCGTCACTAGTTTTCATCTTCCGCTGTTTACTTCGTATGTATTAATCCTTTCAAGGCCTACTTTTCCTCCATTTCTTTTTATTTCCTTCTACTCTCCCTCCTTCCTCCGTTTTCATTCTCCTCCTCTTCCACCTGCCTCCATTTCCGGCTTCCTCCTCTCTTTCCCTCCATTTTCCATCGTCTCTTCATCCATTTCCTCTTCCTTGTCCTTCGTCTGTAGACTGGTTCTGTTATCTGCTACAACGCAATCGGACGTGACGACTCATCCGCCTTATATTCAACGGCGACGGCTAGATTAAACACACGGCGCCCAACATTACAAAGAACAGTGAAGAGGACGAGAAGCAGGAGGAGGAGGAGTGGGAAGAGGAGGAAGAGGAGGAGGAGTAGGAGGAAGAGGAGGAGTAGGAAGAAGAGGAGGAGGAGGAGTAGGAAGAGAATGAGGAGGAGAAGGAGGAGGAGAGGAGGAGGAGAGGAGGAAGAAGAGGAGGAGTAGGAGGAAGAGAAGGATTAGGAAGAAGAGGAGCAGAAGAGGAGGAGGAGGAGGAGTAGGAAGAGAATGAGGAGGAGAAGAAGGAGGAGAGGAGGAGGAGGAAGAGGAGGAGGAGTAGGAAGAAGAGGAGCAGGACGAGCAGGAGCAGAAGGAGGAGCAGGAGCAGGAGGAAGAGGAGGAGAAGGAGGCGTAGGAAGAGGAAAAGGAGGAGGATGGGGGCGGTGAAACGGAAAGAAAAACATGGAGCAAACATAGCAACGGTTTCTGGTCCGACGCCAGAGCACGTTTAAGGAAGCCCAATTCTGTATTTGGCTGAGGTCGCTGAATAGATGTTGTTCGTAGACGCGCTTTTTCTGAGTCACTTCGACAGAAATACACCAACAGTCCAACACTCAGTCGTCGAGGGGAAAGGACCAACCTTCCAATCAGTGCCGGATTAAGGCATTAACCAACTAAGCCATGGCTTAGGGCCCCACAAGTTACACAACGCTTTTGAGGGCCACAAAATCCGGAGAAATTAAATCAAATTGTTGTAGCAAATTTCTAATTTTGTATAATTTTAAATAACTTAGCTTTTTACCCGGAAACGTTATTAAGCGCTAATAAGTTTTAGTTACTTCCTACTTACTGAATACAGACTCTAGTCAGTAGTCACGGACTCGCACTTAAAGTCTGTGAAGGCCTATATTTCATTAGAAAAAACATACCATGTACAGTTACGTTTAGAACGTTGTGTTTAGATAACCCGTACTTTGGTAATTGACTTTTTTTGCTTCAGAGTTATGGGTTAGGGCTCCCGGATGTCTTAACGCGGCTCTTGGCTTAGGGCTCCCGAAAGTCTTAATCCGGCCCTGCTTCCAGTCCGAGTTTTGGATTCTACAGAAACCCGCTGTTTGCTGGATGGACAGTGAATGACTGCTGATACATTGACCTTTCACCTTTATAAGCTGAACTGATCAAATCTATTGAAGTCCATTCCAATTCTGCTCTGCTCCAATCTAATTCCATGCCATTTCATGATCTTCTGCAATTCAATCCAGTCATCTTATCTGAACAGACTGATCTGACATAATATAATGGTGAAATCGAATCAATCCGGGAAAAGTCAACTTGGTAACCGTCGCCAAGCAGTTCCAAAAGATAGACTCACATAACTTGCAGATTTCTCTCTCCGAATGCTTCCTTCTCTGTTTCGGTGCGTGATCTGAGTGTGACACTGGACCGGCAATTGACCTTCTCTGGTCTCTATACGCCACTCATTGTCTGCGAAAAGCTGCTTCTATCCTGACGCATTCATTCGGTTGCACTATGGTATCCACTAGGGTGGATTATGGTAATGCTATTTATGCGGGTCTCCTTGTTTATCTGATAATTCTGATTAATCGACTTCAACTCGCTCAAGTCTGATCTGATCAGATGGTGAGCTTCCAAAGTTTGGTGAAATATCTAACTGCCTAGCAGGCTGTGCTCCATCCTATCTTAGACGGTTAGATATTTGTGTCATCTGTAGCTGGCTACAGAACATTTCGCTCTACAGCGCAAGATGTACTTCCACAATGCAACACGATGACGATGACTTTGCCGTGGTCATACCTTCATTCTGGAACAGGTTGCCATGTAAACTGCGACCTGAGGTCCTATTGTCTATGGAGTCGTATGACCTACAAATTCTTATATCGTGAGAATTAAGCTGGATTTAATTTTTTCGTAGCTGCTGTAAGCTTCGCTGTGGCATCTGCCCAAGCTGAAACTGCTGCCCCGACAGCACAATTATTGTAATAATTAATGTTCTACCCGAGGTAGACGCAATCCCTCATGAACAAGCATTACGCTATGATATCATCAATTTTTTTATTATTTCTTTATTTATTATTTGCTATTTCTTTCTTTCTTTCTTTCTTTATTATTATTATCATTATTATTACTATTATTATTATTATTATTATTATTATTATTATTATTATTATTATTATTATTATTATTATTATTATTATTATTTATATTTTTATTTATTAATGTTTTATTTGTCTAATGACAAAAGTTCAGTCAACGGTGCTACATCAATCGCGTGTGAAGTAATTGCTCCAGGTCCCTACGCAATAACCTTTTCAGGGAAGGCTCGATCCCCGCACAGTATATAGATGAGTTATATTTTCTGAGTTCGCTTGGGGCATCAGCGTAACAGAAATCTCGAAATAGATTTAACGGGGATTTGAACCTCTGACCTCTGAGTTGACGGGTAAGCACGCTAACGACTACAGTCACTAGACTTCGACACACAGTAGTTGTAAACAAACATTTATTCGGCGCATCTATAGAAAACCGGTTTCTCATCGGGCGACTGGTTGACTGACTGACTTATCGATATTTTGCGGAAATTTGTCGTTTGTTATTTTTACTAAAGCTGTTATTGTTCCGCCGTATAATTAAGAAGCGTTTCGCATGAGTGCGTTGGCGACCGTCTGAATATCAACGGTAATTAATTGTGGCCATCGATTGATTCGACCGACTGATCGAGCTCAGTAGGAGGCGCCACAACAGATCAGTGTTTCCGCCGATCTTTGACCAAATTCAATCTTCAATTAACCGAATGTTTTTCACTTGAGGCATTCGATGATGACGCTTGGACGAGATGCGTTTGATCTGTGCCTAAATGTCAGAAAAGGTGCATTCTGTGTTTCTTAAGTTCGGTACCAATGAGACAGAATGGAATTGATGGCAGGGTTGTAATGTATTGCAGTTGGGAAGGAGGGTTCGAATGAGCTGCCACTTGTTGTGCTATAATTTACTTGTAGCCAGAAATGCGTCTGTGTCATTTTGTATCGATAATAAACGAATATCGATTTATTGATGTTGCCAGTGAGGAGGGATGTGAGAGCAGTTGAATTGCTACTGAGTAGGCCTACTGGCATTTTGTGAAACTTTGTTCGTTCACCAGAAAGATGGATCTCATGAGGAATGTAACAAAATAACCTCTAGCTCCTGCGCTAGTTTGCCAAATCATACCTTTGAGATGTTAACCTTAACCTATCGCCTTTCTAATCGACCTTCACCATTAGCCTACAAGTACGCCTTTAAGTTCTCATATTGATCACTAGGCCTATATGGCGTCGGCGTTTACCGTCACATTCAGCAATCGATCAATGACGGCATTACTAGATGGCTAGACAGCACAGTAATGCAGACACATATGCAACAAAGGGACAGTATTTGAAACTGTTTTTAACTTTTGTAATAATAGTTACGCCGTCAAATGAAAGCAGCAAAGATAGTTTTGATGAGTTTCCATAGTTTCCAAATCCTGTTCGTTCCTAAGGGTTCGATGGGCTTCGAAATACATCGTAAATGTTTGGTGTACGAAAAAGATATCAACAACTTGTATGGCATACTGTTGCCAACAAAGTGGCATAATCAAGTGTCCTGTCTTTACAAATTCTTATTGGGGAAATTATTGTATGCCGTTCCTTATGCCTAAAAACTAAGAGGGGAAAGATGCATACGTCATGAACATTTTCCAAGTAGGCCTACTGAGCAATCCTTACTAACTCGGATTAAAAACAAAATGACATTAGGCCTGAAAATACATGTAGGCCTATTGGCCTAAGCTTAGTCTACAACATGACTGTGCACATTTGAAGACCAAAAGGTCTCAATAAATTCCGATTCGTAACAAATGGCTTCTGTAAAGCCTTTCGTAATTGAGTTCTTTCGTAATTGAGTTCTTTCGTAATTGAGTTCTACGCTAAGTCAGTGAGACTTACGTCATTTGATGATGAACCCAGTTGATAGGAGTCGTTTATCGGCCGCTAGATGTCCCTCGGTCGTCTCCAGAAATAAAACATGACGCCTGTAGAAGGACGACGACTCATAACTGGACAGATAAACAATCCATGGTCGACAGTTGACGCTGCAGTTCGCCATATTTCTAGCAGAATATGTTTCACCATAGCCAACAATCTAATCAATCTACTGACTTCCTTCTCTAGCGCCAATACCATGATGCACAAGGCATAGATCAATGCTCGCTTCACATGAGATCGTTGTCAAAAATCGCGATCCACTAGAAAAGCCCCGGTCGATAACCGATAGGTCAGAGAAAAAAAGAAGTAGGGCCGTGCAAGCTGTGTAAACAACTTGAAACAGAAAAGTCTTAGGTTGAAACAGAAGAGTCTTAAGTTGAAACAGTAGACTGAGTTCAGTTCTTAAGTTGAAACAGTAGAGTCTTAAGTTGAAGCAGGAGTGTCTAAAGTTGAAGCAGAAGATACTTAAGTTGAGATCTGAATTGCATCAAACGCACAGAACTTTGAAATGAATTACAAAACTCCGAACATAGTAAAGTGGATATGTTAGCGTTATTCTGCACACACGAAATCAAAACTTAATAATATCTAGGTCAGCCTACATTGTAGGCCTAATGGTAGGTGTTCAGTGACATTGCGCCTCTTAGAAGAAAACTTGTCGGACGTGCTCCAAACCTCAAAGCAAAGGACGTATCCCAACCTCTATATGGACCGTAGAGATTTCTTGAATTTTTCCGGTGTCCACCATAAGTCAACTTCAGTCTCCTGAGCAATTCTTCTTCAACTTAGCATAATCTTGGGAATCCTCTGCTTCCATTCGCTGGTACACTTCTAGGGCTTTACATTCAAGGAATCGAGCAGGTGTCAACGCCCACATATTCTCTAGGCTACTACGTTATACGCAATGCATTTTCTCTCAAACCTTAAAAGATAGGCGTCTAAACAATCCTTTATTCTCTAAATAGGCCTACTGGCATTTTGATGTTCTTGGCACTATTATTCTGTCCATTATTATTCCGATCTCCTCCATTCTCATGTATGTCACCTCTGTTTCTTTGCTGAGCATTGTACAGTTGTAGGCTACTCCGCCATCAATTCAAATTCTCTCAGTTTTACGTGTTTCTGATTCTACATTTCTATACGTTTCAGTTCTAAATCGTATCCATGACTTTTATCTTCAAGCTATTCCGTACGCCTCTTCTCTTCCCTATCCATGCAGCTCTTCCAAACGTCGCTTCTCTTCCCTATGGAGCCGCTTAGCTTCACGCTCTTCTAAACACATCTTATCTTCGAGCTCTTCCAAACGACGTTTCTCATCTTTGGCTGCTGCTTGCCTCTCTTTTACATCTTCCCTGAGTTCACTATTTTCGAAACCCAGTTCCTGCCCGATTTTAATTTATTTTTTATATTCTGCGGACATCGTGCGTTATTTTCACTATAGGCACTCCTGGCGCTATATGAAAGATCTCAGCCTTGCGATGATTATTATTTCAAAGTTTAACGTCATCCTTTGACATCATGGTGTATACTTTCCTTAAGGCCAGTGATCTCTATTAATAGTTTTAATACACATCAATGCTTAAGGCTATACGTATAGTTGTATAACCTTGACCCAACCTGGTTTTCACCAATCTTTGGGTTTCACCGCTAATTACCTATAGCATTCAACACTCTCAATATGCAGTTGACCTGACCTCGCCAAACTGACGTCACTATAACGTCGTGACTACTAATAAGCCGACAAGAAATTTGCAAATGGCTGCCAAGTGAGTTCAATTCGATTTCAATCTCAAGATTAGTGTTAGCTCGTGTCTATTTATCTGTCTAATTCGCAACACTAAAAGCTCAATGAAGTACGAAAAGTACAGAAAAAGATCGCCTATTTTACACGCTACTGCTTTAGCCCATTTAAACGGATATGATACCTACTCCTATACCGAATTCATCATGAAACCACAAGTAGCTTCAAGCTTGGGACACCTTTTGCAACCTCAGAGCTCGTGAATAAGCTGGTGCCCTGCGCTTGGCTTTCGAGTGGCGCTTTAGAAGTTTGGAGATTACGATTACGATTACCATTACGAACCTAATGAACACATGGTTGGACAAATTCTATCCTGTTCGAGAGATAAGATCACAATGACGAGTAAGGATCCATCATTTATATAACACCATATATCAAGAGCGTACTGCGACGTAAGAAGCGGTCTGGTAGGATTGAAGAAGCTTCAGCATTGGCCCAGCGTGTAGGACAGGCGATATCACGCAAAAAGGAACTTCAGAACATCGACCCTCGCTGTGGAACTAGAATAAAGTGAAATAGCTAACCAAGAACTCCAATGGGTCACAGCAGCAAATGGGATAACCGCAGCAGAACTTAACAATCATCATGCTGCCATCTCAAATGATCCCAATTATTGTTCTCCAAAATTAAAAGACACGGCAAACGAGAATTGACCAGCCATTCACAGAACGAAATGTGTTCAACATGTTGGATCGCTTACATTGTACAGCGGAGGTGACCGACTGCATGGTTCTTACGTCTGTTGGCACCGATAACATCTTCCATCCTCTCACACCTATTTAACCAATCCATCGACTTACATCATATTCCTAAGCAATGGAAAATAGGAAAAATTCGTCCGGCGCCGAAGGGGATTAGTCCAACTACTCCAGCTGTAGGCTATATAAACCCATTTCAGTTGTACCAATCCTCTCAAGGATCATGGAGCGATTTATCGTTAAATCCTTTTTATACACTACATTTGAGTCTCCATGCTTCTCGGACGAATTAGATCATTTTGGCTTCCATCCTACACGATCTACCACTGCAGCCATTATAGCATTACGGCAAAACATTACAACTTTACTTCAAACTAATGACTATGTGGTAGTTATTTATCTCCGCGGATTTCTCGAAGGCTTTTGACTCTGTCCAACATTCGTCACTTAGACACTTACCGAAAAGCTCGCAGTTTTGGACATACCTGACTCTGTTTACAATTGGTTGATCAGTTATTTTCACGAAAGAGGTCATGCCACTTGCTTCAATGGAGTTACTTCTGAAGCGGCATACATTAATGCTAGTGGCGTTCAGGGGTCTGGAGTAGGCCCTGCCTCTTATGTTGTGGGTGCATCTGACATTTGGTTCGTCACACCATGATAGTATGATACTGTAGCCGAAGAATTTTACAGCATTTTCAAATGGGCAGAGACGAACAACCCACGTCTTAACCAAAACGAGACTCGCGAGATGGTTGTATCTCGGAAAGGCTAAATGAAAAGCTCCTCCATTCCACCGATATTGCCTGAAGCCGTACGGGTTGAATCAATGCGTGTTCTTGGAGTTACATTAGCCTAAGTCAAGACTTCCGAATGACTAAACACATTGACCAAGTCCTTGTAGCCTGTATGCACTCGATGTGTTTAAATCATATGGACTTACGTCAGCAGCATTACAAATTGTTGCTCAATCCACAACCATTGCACGTCTCATGTATGCCTCACCCGCTTGGTGGGTCTATACAAAAGCAAAAGAGCGGGAACGAATCGAGCAGCTGATCAGACGCATAAAGCGCAGAAGATTTCTACACCCTCAGTCAAAGTGCGCGTATGACTTAGCACTTGAGGCAGACAGACGTTTGTTCGGTGCCATTTCCTCCAACCAACATCATGTTCTATAAATACGCTGTTCCCTCCGATTCGTCCTACTGGATACTTGCTTCGCCCCCGTCCCCATGGTTTTTACTTCCTAACAAAGATGACTGTAATTTCATATCCAGAGTACTATATCAATATATTGATTCTCTTCCCTCAGTTATAGCACTAATAGTCCAATATGTATAACATGCCTATAGTTTTAATTTTATCTAAGCATTGCCTTAATCTAATCTTCAGATATCCTATAAGACCCTAGTTTATCAATGCAAAAGTTGCGTACTTGTCAGCTTATTTGTAATAAACTAAAATTGATTGATTGATTGTGTGTCAATGGACATTGGACACCTCCTAACTTCTCAACCGTCCGTATTTCAATTCAGCCAATGACGACTCGGCAACATCTTCACTGATTAGCCCAGCACCTCAGGTTATCCTCGAATCCTAGCTAAATATTATAATTAATCATATCGTTGGTTGCGGCGCTGGTTAAATTAATTAATTGAATAATTAATCTTATACACTAAACATCTTAACAATTACTGCAATTCATCCTTACACCTTAACTGAACATGCATATAGGCTATAGTGTACATCTACAGCGTTTAGTAGGCCATAATATGATATTGGGCCTATGTGGGGTCTCAAGGGCATACGTTACAGAATACAGACCACAACTGAATAGACTTTGTGAAAGACTGCATAAGGACTCACAGTGCGCTAGCCATAAATTTTATTGTTTTCCAGCAGAAACAACAAGGAATATAAAATTATGCAAAAACTCATATTGATCCATTTTATGCCCATTGGCCTTTCGGCGCTCTACACATAGCTTCATAGGAGGGGGTTCATTTCAACCCTGCATGTTCTACTCTCAGAGCCTCTTCTACTCCCGACGTAAAATGGCTGCTCTGTTCTATCTCCTTTCACAGAGTCCGCTCTGTTCAAGGAAGGCTCAGGATTGGCCGCATCCGGATTGGAGGTAACATGTAGGGACAAAGCGTCTCGTTATTCGACTCTGCCTCTCTGGGCGGTCGCCGGATGGGCAACGTTCTTTTCTCACAACATAAAACATTCGTTCCCTTTTTTAATAATATGGGCTTCCGCTTTCTCTTCACAGACATTTTGCAGCTCTCATCTCTGGAACTGCCGACGTTGATATGAGACATCAGTCGTTCTCCAAGTTCCGGGAACAGGAAGGTCTTATGTCAAATCTCTGTCTGCATTTTTCCGCCCGAGGCACTTGCACATTTGGCAACCAACCACCATTCCACTAAAACACTTCTGTCGCTCTATTTCAGCCTTATCCCTGTGTTTGTCATGCGGCGTAACTTACACAGTAAGATTTCGTATCCGGTCTTCATGTTGGCTGTCTCGGACCAAGACAGCTAATAAATTCTGCTTCGGGTGATAGGATAACTCAGTGAAATGCCATCAGTGGATTCTCTGTACTTATCAAAAACCTTCACAATTTACACACAGATTTTCGTCACGTCCTACGCACGACGTGACCCGAGTCGTGGTCGTCTGAGGCAGATGACGTCACTGAATTAACTCCCGTTGTCATCTGAAGTGAATTCATATCAGTGGATGTCTAAGGCCTATGACTGAATTACCCTCCAACCCCATAATCCCACCACTACTACAGCACCAGTGGGCTAAATTGCTGTAGCGTTACCCATTTCTTTCGCACAGACCTGTTTAACACTTTAACGACGAACGAACGTTTACATAGGCCTACTAAAAGTGACTGAGCTTGATTTGCTCGGAAGCGATGAGAATTCGCTTGTTGCTCGAATGAGTTAAGTTTCCGTAGCGTTACCACTTTTTACCTAGACGTCTTTATCGTTTCAGATCGTTTCATTTCCAGAATTACTTACAACCTCTTAATTATGCTCCAACTAAAGCGATCTCACAATAGGGCGACCACGTACCCTGTCGGATCAGAGAAGTCAGCCTCTGAACCGGTGATTGTTTCGGCTATGGCGGCGTACACACACACACACACACACACACACACACACACACACACACGTGCACAATCGCAGAATACAGCAATTGACCCAAGTAGGCCGACGGATTAGAGGCAGGAAATAATACAATTACAGAAACGTCGAAATGTTCAAATATACATAGCTTGTTAAATAAAATGAGCTATTACGCAAAACCTATTTGCCGATATTATATATATATATATATATATATATATATATATATATATATATATCACCATAACCATAAATTTTTATTGTTTTCCAGCAGAAACAGCGAATACAAGCTTTATAAGCATTATAAGTACAGTCATATACATGTTTACTAGTTGGGAAACAACGGAGTAGAGAACTATAAAGGGTTCACTTCATATATATATATTATTTATATATATATATTTATATATATAATAACAAATGAAACAAAAGACCGAACTATATTTCTATGTAGCCTATACATTATACAAATCTAAACTCGAAATATAAGTAAAACCTGTATAAAGTGAAACATCTGTGAATGCATAAAGGCTAAAATAAATATGAATGCAAACGTATAGATCTGTGAAAAATACTTGTAAAAATATGAAGACAATAGGCCCTATTCAACAGTGAAAACGCCTGGAACGAGCTGAGTGATGAGACAATTTCGGTGGAGACACTCAGCAACTTCAAGGCCAAGCTCGGGCAGATGAAATATTAAGACATGTAGGCCTACCTAATGGTGGTTCTCACACAGATTTTAGTCTTCTGAACCACTGTAAACTCTGTTTGGTTATGTTACATAGCCTACAAACCACCGGGCATAATGGAAAAGGTATTTGCGGAGTATGCATCTTAAGATTTCTTCATAACGCAGGCCCCTAAGCAGAACAAAAGAGCCTTGTTATGGTCGGAAAATAAATCTGTATCGTGCAGACTTTGCAGCCTAAGCTTTAGTCCTGGTTCGTATTTGAATCATTGGCCATAGATCTTAAAAATCGAACTCGCAAGACAAGGAATGTATACAAGACATTAAAAGATTTTGATTTCGTGCAAACATTATATCTCTTCTTCTCCCTCTCGTATTACTCAAGGCCAGATATCGCCACAACCAGACCACGCATGCACGTTTCTAATACTGCAGATAAATAATAGCCTATCATTATATCTGTGTGTGTCTGTTTGTAAAGTGTGTGCGCGCGTGTGTACGCGTCTGTATGTGTGGGTATACGTTTGTGTACGCGTGTGTACGCGTGCGTTTGTGTGTGGATATATGGGCCGTTGTAGCAGCTGCTGAGTTATGTCTAAGTGTGTGTAGCAGTCATCACGTCGTCGTCGATCCCGTAATAGGCGTCTGACCGACTAACGGAAAAAATTAAAGGGAAGCATTCATCCGAGTTAAGCTACACTCTCACCACCACCACCACCACCAACCCCACCACCCCACCCCACCACCGCCCGTCATGACGACGAGGACGAGCAGCATCCCTGGCCGTCGTAACGAAGCGATTGCAATGCCAGACGGAGTCGACCAACCACCGTGCAATTCCAGATAACAGAGCAGGCGATACATTTCTCTCTCTCTCTCTCTCTCTCTCTCTCTCTCTCTCTCTCTCTCTCTCTCTCGTGATGCCCTCTGCAGACTAAATAACACTGGATGTTCATATATATGTACAATGTATATATATACATACATGTACAGACATGCGTACGTACCTACACACATACATACATATATACATACATACATACATACATACATACATACATACATACATACATACATACATACATACATACATACATACATACAATGTCATACATACATACATACATACATACATACATACATACATACATACATACATACATACATACATACATACATACATACATACATAGGCGTGACCAGCTGGAAGAATAGGTACTGAATCTGAGGTTTCTGAATTAAAGTTACCCTGAGATTTATTGGTATTAGCCTATTGAGACAAATGTGACCAATTTAATCCCAATATGTCGGCAAAACCTACAAATCTAAAAGTTTAAAGATTACCATCTAAAAACTGCGCCTCTATGAAACTTGATTTCGAATAGTGTATAATATTGCAAAAACTTCTGGCTCCGAAAGCTATGCTTAGTGTATACGGCTAAAACGTTCAACGTATATATAGTATTAGGCCTATCTAACAAGTCCTTCAAAGGATAATAAGTCACAAGGAAGCTGAGCGAAGAATTAGTCTCATTTCAGATTCCGAGGAGTAACTTGGCTTTTAACCATGTCTTAATTTTTTTAATTTTTTTGTATTTAAGCCTAATTCAAATTTAAAATGTGGTTAAATGCTAGTTAGGCTAATCATCATTAGTCTTTAGGCTGAACGTTTATCACGGAAATAACGCACTTTTCACCTTAATCTGTTCGTATTTGCAATGTATCGAATTATTTGGCTGGCCTCTTGTTGTTCTCTATTATCATTGTATCGTTCAAAGCATCTGGCCTTGTTTATTCCGCAATTCTTCCGTTTCTCTTTAAATAAGGCCTCATCACAACTAACACAGGACTGCCGCCTTTTATTATATATGTTGTTAGTAAGAACAACTGCGTTCGCAACTGTCGACACGTGTATATATATTGTATAGGCCTACATAGATGTAATATATGGAGCTGATAACACGATATGTGCACTAATAAGAGTCAGATGGTGTGCAATTGTGTGTGTATAGGTGGCGCTTTAGATTGAACAAGTTCCTGGAGAGTAACCCTGTCCAGATTGCGATGTGTTTCCTCGTTTTGATCGACGCTGGCGTCGTCATAGCAGAGATCCTACTCGACATAAACGCAATCAGAAGTAAGTAAGACGAATTTCGTCTCTGTAGGAAGTTACCTATGCGAACGAAGTGATTAGGGTATAGCATTTTTAGTGAGGCGCCCCTTGTCACGCCTCTACCAGGATTGTTGTTCAGGTTATTTTGTCGTGTTCACATAGAATATTCTCGATCTGTGTTTAGAATAATTTATGCAGTGATTAAGTACATATCTATATAATTATGCATTTGTGGAAGCAACCTTTCTGTTAATTTCTCTCAGCATAAACACAATCCATCGTAACAGCGTCTGCGTGTCTCTTCCCGTCTGTGGTACACTGCTGTACTGTTTGAATACGCAATTAAGGCGATCTTTAATTCCTTGCAACCAGTTTCTTCTGTTAGTTTATTAGTTATTCATTTACAGTCGCAAATTGGTATGGGTCCACTTCAAAAGGCACTCATCGGAGGCGTTTCTTGCCCTGTCAACACTAAACCACGTCTAGTTTTTAACCACTTACAAAAGAGAGTCAGAGGTGGGCCGAAGAGCTCATATCGCAGGCTGCCAGGCAACTCTTTCCAGAACGATGGACCGATCGCATGTGGCGAAACTTCTGGACCGTGGAAATTAGGGCCTGCGGTACAACCAGGTCATGTAGCGCAGCTAAGCGAAGAAATAATCACCCAGGAATGAGAATGAGACCAGGATGCATGGCTCCTTGATTCAAGGCGAGAACGCTATCGTAACTAGGTTTGTCTTCTCCCGGAGCAAAAACTTATACATAACTCAAATCAACAACAACATATAGAACAGATTGCAGCTGATTGCGAATAGGAATGACGCCTACATATATACGTGACATTACTATAGTCGACCCTGATGAACTTGAAACATCTCATCAGGGTCGTGGCTACATGAGTTCGTGGCGAGCGGTGTGCAAGAGGTAGAGAAGCAAGTTAAACGTATATTCGTAGCCCTTTGTTCTGAGAAGGTAAATGTTTTCCAAGGTCACAGACAGAGCACGGACAGTGGAGGAGAGACATGTCAAGAAAGCAACGCTGCAGACATGAAAGCAAAGTGTCCATGATTTGTAGAAGCTATTGATGGCTGTACACTGCGAGAACGGCGCTATAGAAGTTCCACTTAGATTAGATGGGATCGGAGCAGATCAGAACAGGTGAGGAGTATATCAGTAAACGTTTGGAAGCTTCAAAGAAACTTTTTAAACTTTTCGATCATCGATTGATTCCATAGATGTAAAAAACGTTTTTTTCGTTTTTTATTTTTTTCCAAAAAACGTCGTTTTTTCGTTTTTTATTTCTCGTCACGGTTTTTTCCGTTTTTTATTTTTTATGTAACTTTATTTATTTATTTTCTGTCTGTTACTATTTGTTTAATTTTATTTTTATCTGATATCCCTTACGTTGTCTCCGTCCTTTCAAGGATTCGTCTAATTTACGTCACTATTTAGTGTCATCAGTTGAGAAATAAACAGCACAGTAGGCCTACAGGAAATAAAATTTATGAAAGTTATTTGAATTTCTAAGTCATCCAAATTGCGAAATGTTGTGTTTGTACTCAGTAATCTCTGATTCACTGATAAACTGACAGATATTAATTACTCCATATCAAGTTCTCATAGGCCTATAAGTCAGAATTGTAAGTAGACCTACAATTTTTAATTAAGTACACAATACTTAAAAAGTTTAGTTTATAATTGCTTATGTTAGCATAGCATGGATTTATTTTATGTGGACTTATGTATACAATTTAAATTTGAAAATATTTCAATATTTTTAATTTCTCAATTTCTTTTTAAACCGAACTTATGAAAAAGAAAATAATCGTTGTAGATTGCCTACTTGGTGTTTACTAATAAAGTTATGTTATTTGCTGATTAAAATTACAATCGTGTAAACAAGGTTTTTAATTTTAAAATGCAAATAAAGATGGAGCAAAGTGAAATGATTTTTCTTGTCCGTTTTTTTCTCGTTTTTTTCCGTTTTTTATTATTTTCAATAAAACGACGTTTTTTCCCGTTTTTTATTTTGATTTTACCGTTTTTAACAACTATGATTGATTCCATGAGCGTTGTGTTAACGGCGCTATGGACGTTTTCAGATAGGCTTAGATGTGAGCATGTACATGTAAATTCTAGAGTCTTAGAATCTGGTTTTACTGTTACGACAGTGCAGTCCGTCGATGCCACGGACAGCGTCGATTTTGCCGTCGACTTCTTCAGGAGGACATACCCTCTGGAACTCGGAGACTACAACGGAGACGACATCTTCTATATCGTTGACAGGCTGGACCACCATCTAAATGACACCCAGCCCCGCCATAGACGCCACGAACCCCTTGCCCTCCACCCTGTCGGCATCTCATCCACCATGTATTCTCGTCACAAGCAATACCATCGTCCGGGAGCAGTCGAAAACAATAGCAATACTGACAATAGTACACGAGGAGGAAGTAGACGGAAGGGTTCTACGCGGAGGGGTGGATTGGAAACCGGTAGAATAAAGAGGAACGGAGGTCCAGAGATCTCGAGTCATTCCAGACAGTCGGATCGGGAATGGCTCCCTTCCGTCATCAAGGTCCGAAGTCCGAGAGCAATTGGAGCAAGAAGTCCTGAAGCTAAGACTGACGTCAACTTAACGGCTTCATCTCCAGGTCACGAAGGGAAAGGTCATCTGGCTCATGACCTCCTGGAGATCGCTCACATCTTGCACTTCATCAGCATCGCCATTCTCGGCATATTCGTCGTCCAGGTAATCTGCTCGTTATCAAGATGTCTGATTTAGGTGAGGTTAGGTAAGGTTATAAGGCACAATTTAGGCAAAGAGATATAAGGTACATGTAAGGTAATGCAAGGTCATTATGTATTGAGTATTTGCCAGTGATCCTAGTAGTCTCTCGATTCGATTGGTTCAGTCTGACTCATAGCTCGGAATGATGCCGTGCTTAGGAGCGACCAAGATGCACTACGATGCATTACGATAAAAGCGCTGTAGACGTGTTCACATTAGATCATATTATACTAGGTTAGGTTAGATAATGGCGTTTGAGACTTTTTGGAGAGATTATAAATTATTGGACTTTACAAGAATAGATCGAATCATAAAGTTATCGGCTTTGGGTAGATCAGTTTGGATGCGACAAGATTATTACTGGATTAGAAAGTGCTAATGTGCTAATGAAAGTGAGGCCTGTCAGCTTGAACGATTTTGTTATCGTTGTTTTCGATTGAATTAACAGGTGATGCTGAAAGTCACAGCAATGGGCAAGGAGTTCTTTCATCACAAGATGGAGGTATTTCAATAATGATTTATTTACAGTTCCTTTTCTCAGGTATTGCCATTTGTTGGGTGAACACCTTTGGGGTTTGACGCGAGGATTGCCGCTGGGACACATCGCCGACCCCATCGATGTTCGTCCTCGGGGGAGGGTGGAAGGAATGTAAAGGTAATTCTGTGCACAGGCGGGAGCGATATCACATTATACCTTTACATTATACAATGCAATACAGCTGAAATTTGATAAAGCTCCCTTACAAAGGCACAGTACATTACAGTAAGGTAAAAATGATGAATCACGTTACAATTCATCACATCAATTACACTACCACTTAGGCAGGAGCAGGGTTGCCAGATTTCGGAAGTGCTTGGTCGCAAAATCACGTCAAAACGTAGCCCAAAAGTCGCGAGCTGAACAGATTAATCATAGGCCCTAACATAAATTTTTTGCTAGGCGCGTCAATATGCATACTTCATTGGTTTCGCCAAGACAAGTGATGAAGCCATTGACGTAAAAATTTAGATGGCAGACTGCTTCGTGCTTATCGTAGATTAGTCCGTACTACGTAGACATGGGCGTAGCCAGAAAAAAATTTGAAGGGGGTTTTAATATTTCGGAGGGGGGGGGTTCCATTGAAAATCGTCGCAACAGTCCAGGTTTTTTGTATTTTGCATGTAAAAGCATATAACATTTTGTTAGGAAACTTATTTGGGGGTTTGAACCCGTAAAACCACCCCTAAATACGCCCATGTACGTAGATCATGTATGTATAATTTTGCTAAGTAAGCAACACCACATAAGGATATTAGCTTGTAACAGTCTAATACGGTCAATTTATGAGAATTCATAATGTCGCCGTAGCGACTGCGGGACAATTCAAAAGTAGCCCAAATATAGCGAGGTCGCGAAGAAAAAATTTCAAATGCGAGCGAGTTGAAAAGTAGCCCAACTGGCGCTTTTCGCGACGACCTGGCATCCGTGGTGCCGCAGGAGTGTAGTTGTGGCCGTGGTTGGAATGGAAAGATTCATCATCTGTTGGTGGCTTTCAGCTCTGTAAAACAACAAACTCCCGCTGCAAAGCCTCTAAATATTTGATTCAAACGTCTGGCCAGATGTCTCAGTTAAGACGTCCCCCTGAGGGGCCCGGTCGGTCGGTGCCTGGTATCGGCGGGTTTGGGGGGTAGGGGGTCGGTGTGCGAGTGTTTCTGTCGGTTGGGGTCCATTGCTTCGTTTACGACAAGAAGGAGGAAGTAAGGAACGAAAGAAATAAATGGGGTTTATGCAACAATAAAACGAAATTCCTATCACTAAATGCGGATGTGGAGCGACTGTGTGTGATATCAGTACATCAGTATGAAGAAAATGTCTTTGATCATTTCCGCAGCGATTGGACTATAACTTCTTCAGTCTAAACAAATAAACCAAGGTGCTGTAGGAGCGTAGGTCCAATTATAGAAGTCTATATTTTAGAAGACTATTTTTATAGGTATCTAAGTCTATTGTTATTATTTTACCAGAGGTAGCTAGGTGTAATCCCTCAGGAACAAAAATTACGCTATATGAAAGCAATGGCGTTGAATCATTTTTTTACCAGAAGTAGGCCTAAGTGTAGTGCAATCCTTCAGGAGTAAAAAAATATGCTAGGAGCTGTTATGGTTATCTGGAAAATCAGACCTCGTCTTCCGCGACGTCAGTAAACATGCCTCTCAAATCTCGACGTTCCCTCTAAGGCACAGATGCAACTGTGCAAGCGTTGTCATCAGTGGCGCAGTGACTGTGAGAGACATGGTCAACAATTTTCCAATTTAACGATGACCACGTGATGCAGATGAACGTAGGCCTATTTGATCTGCGTTGTCTTAAAGCACTGTATAGTGTGCAGTGTGAATCTGCCGCTGTGCGACTTAATTTCTATTTAAATTTGAACTTTAAAATGAACATTTTTTTCTTGATTTTAGTGCATTAAAAAATTCCCACCTGTGAAGTTCACTGCATCATAGGGCGTCATAGGCGATTGCATGCGCGCAGCTTAGAGGGAACATGGCCGAAATACTATGGCATTATAGCGCTGGATACAAATGGAGAGAAGCGGCTGGAAGAGGAAACCGACTTCACGCGACTCTTCAGAAATGATTTAAAGTTATTATTATTGTCATTATTTTTTATCGCCCGATCGGCGATGTATAAAAAATCCCTCAGGCTCTAAGAAACTATCTACGGGTGTGCTATCAAACTGGAGTTAACGGTCCTCATCCCCATAATTATTATTATTATTATTATTATTATTATTATTATTATTATTATTATTATTATTATTATTATTATTATTATTATTATTATTATTATTATTATTATTATTGGTGGTGGTGGTGGTGGTGGTGGTGGTGGTGGTGGTAACGGTGGTAACGGTGGTAACGGTGGTGGTGGTGGTGGTGGTGGTGGTGGTGGTGGTGGTGGTAGAAGCAGCAGCAGCAGCAATAGTAGTTATAGGTTGTAGTCATAGGTTAGTGGTAATAGTCATAGGTTGTAGTTGTAGTAGTAGTTGTAGTTGTAATAGTACTCCTCTCACACATGCCACACCGCAAAGTAGTATATTAGTAATTTACATCGTTGTAGTTGTGTCTTATATGTCCCTGACCTTGACCTTGTAGATCTTCGATGCGTTCATCGTACTCGCTTCATTCGCCCTTGACCTTGTCTTTGTCAACGGAGCCACGAACGCACAGGGCGATGAAACCGTGGCACTCATCATGCTCTTCCTTCTCTGGCGAATTCTCAGAATCATCAACGGTACATCATCACTTTGCATTCATTCATGATTTACTATTAATCGATTTCGTTAATGGCTTAGGGGCCGTCCATAAAGTACGTCACGCTATTTTTGACCATTTTACCCCCCTCCCCCTGTCACAAACTGTCACAAAACTCGGACCCCCCCCTAAAGTACGTCACACTTTCCGAAAGCAAGGCTAATGCATAAACAAGGCTTCGCAACAGCATTATTACTAGCGCTCCTAGCGAGAGGAATCGTGAAAAACACATTCAGGAGATATGCATTAGTAGGTTACTATAGGCCGGCCTATAGTAACCTACTTGCATTTCATGCTATTTTGACATAAAACTAATTAAAATGTTTCAGAAAATTTGTGAAAATTATTTTTAAAGCTTTGAAATTCTACTAAAAAATAAAAAATAAATTATAAATAAAATAAAATAAAATAAATGTGTGACGTCACACATGGCCTGACCCCCTCCCCTGTCACAAACTGTCACACTTTCTTAAACCCCCCCCCCTGGAGCGTGACGTACTTTATGGACGGCCCCTTATGAGGTCGGTTGGTTGGTTTGTTGATCGGTTAATTTTTTCAAATACATATTATATTTATCTATTTGACTGATTGGTTGATCAATCATCAGTTGATATATTGAATGATTGGCATACTTTTATTCATATGAAATGACACTATCCTGACGAGTTTCGAAACTCAAAGCTTTCTTACTAACATTTCTAGCATACTGTATTTCGTACAAATTGTATGAGTCTGTGTTATATATGGGTGCATAAGTGATTATTTACCTTGAGTTCAAGCAGTAATGATTGAAATGATGGTGACGGATATAGTGAATATGATGAAGAAGAAGAAGATGATGATGAATGATGCCGATGACAACAGTTACAATGGTCACGACGAATGAGTTGATGAAAACAAATACACTGATTTGTGACAATAACTTCTCAGTTTGACTGAAAATGGTTTGAACCACATTAGTTGGGATAGACAGAGATTAGCTGAATTTGAAGACAATAGCTGTTGTTGTCTGGTGTAGGAATGATGCTGACGTCAAAGAAGCGTCAGGAGTTTCGTATTAAACTTCAGAAGAGAGCGCGTAGGAAAATGGAGAAGAGGATCGAGTGCCTACTCGAAGACAAGGAGTGGCGAGAGGTCAGACTCAGTCGATCGGACCATAGATTAGATTAGATTAGATTATGTTAGATTAGATAAATTAGATTAGATGGATTAGATTGGATTTGGTGGGTTAAATTTGAGAACATTAGATTGGATTGAATTAGAAGATTAAATTTGAGAAATTAGATCTGGTACATTAGAGTAGAGTAGATTTGTTCAGATAAGATTAGATTTGGTTATATCCGGTTAAGTTCGGTTAGGCTAGATTAGATTGTATTCGATTAGATTTAATTTGATTGCTATTTCAATTGATTCGGATTTAATGGGATTAAATGACATTAGGTCAGATCAGTTCTCATTTTTCTCATTTGTGTACAGTTGTTTACAGTTGTTAACAGTAGGCCTAGGCCTATTGTGTGGGATTGATCATCACTGTTTTGATTTTCTAGCGCGAAATGAACAGTTTGAAAGGTCTGTGTCTGAACAAAGGAGCGTCTGACGAGGAGATGCGTCTCTGCAAACCCAGACGAAGATGTTAGTATCTCACTAATCTCTCCTACCTTTTATAATTATGGCATTGTAATTGTAATGTAAATGTAAATCTTCGAAAATTTCTCAGCGCCCACAAATGCCACGTCAGGCGGTCAGGGAGACCAGCTAATTCACCGGCGCTATATCAAATCAAGTCCGCAATAGCCAAACTCCTCGGTTCGTTTCGGTGCCAGGTGAAAATCTGGGGAGGTCAAGCCGAGGAGACAGCATGATGCTAAGGTGGCAATCGGTGATGATGGTGGTCGTGTGGTGGCGCAGGAGTAGAATCAGGATAGGATAGCTTGAAGAGTTCGGTTTTCAGTCGTGAGTGGAAAGCAGAAGAGGAGAGTGCAAGCGGAGGAGAGGTTGAGTTAAGAGACGAGATAAGAGGATGAGCAAACTGGCGGAGGCCGTTGATTTCATTAAACACAGTCACTCGTTTTAAGTATGCCTATATCGCCAGTTTCTGTTAGCACCTTGATATTGAAACTCGTCTTCATTGTTTGTTCCCCACAAATCATCAGCTGTTAAGGTTGGTTTCGGAGGCTGGAAAGTGGTAGCAAAGCGTACAGAGGCAACCAGTGACAGTAACTCTCCGAAGTGACTCAACTGTTGTGGAAGGAACGAGGGTGCTGGTGAAACCACACGACATAATAACGAAGAAGAGGTTACAGTGAATATCAAACAGAAGCAAAACCACAGACAACGAAATGACTCGTGAATTTCAACGGACAACATTAGTCTATCGTCAACACCTTTACTTCGCTACCCATACCATAACAACGCCGACCATCAACAAAGACAATTAAGGCGATGATCCTTCAACAACAACAGTTAAATCCGTCTAGATAATCAGCCAGACGACGATCAACCGACGAGAAACTACCTTCAGAAAAGTTCCAGGAAGATTCCGAGTAAAATTGAAACTGTACAAAGAAATACAAGAGGAACCACAAGTCTGTCGTCAAATGCGTTGATGACATAGGACGACGTTAAACCCTGTCTCTTAACCACTATTATAGGCCTACAACTGCTGATACAGTCACTTCTTGCTATGTGACGTCAAGCCGGAGTTTTGATACTGTGTTTTCTATAAGCTTTATTTCGCACAAAGCAGAACAGAGAAACTAAGCAAATTTAGCAAAGACTAGAACAGAAATTCAAAAATACAAAAACTCCTTCCCAAACAGACTGGGAGACATGTACGTAGGATGGACGCTCGGTTGCATCGACCGTCTTCTTGTTCGAAATATTATGTGCCTATAGTGTTTATAAGGTCGTTGCGGACGCCTTTCTTTGAAAATGTATTTCAATTGGTCGCGTTACCAGTGTCTGTTTAACGACAGACATACTAATAATGTATGTACGTACGTATGTGTGTGTATTTATGTATGCATGTATGTATGAATGAATGTGAATGAATGTATGTATGCATGCATGTATGTATGTATATGCAGTTATGTATCGACGCAGTGCTTCTTGAGGTACTTTTAAATTGCGCTATATCAAGTGTCCCGATTACAAACATACATTCATGCATGCAAACATACATACGTGTATATGTGTATATGTGCTGCATGTACACCGTGAGGCATAAAAAAGGAAGTCCCTGGAAAAATCGTTATAACTCATACAATAATTGATCAAAACAAATGCAATTTACGCAGAAACATCTATCGTTAAAATCAATAATTTTATTTTTAAAAAGGCCCTATAAAAATACGCATGAAAAAACGTAGGGCACATGAATTGACCGTGGCCAACAAACAAGCTCGACTTGACTGCAGTCGCCTTTTCTTGCGTCGCTACCCAGCTAGCCTTGTGCATTTCATTTGGTTCACGGACGAAAAATTATTCACAGTTGCTTCTCCTAGCAATACTCAAAATGATCGTCTGTATGTAGCAGTTGGAACTCGAAAGAGAGATGCAGCTGACCACCTTTTACGCATATGTCCGTCGTCGGCGACGTTTAGCAAATACCTGATGGTATCAGTCGGTGTTTCTTCTCTGGGACGCTCGTCAATTCACTTTGTTGAACCGGGGGTAAAAATCAACGGCCAATATTACAGAGATGTTTTACTCATGGAAGACCTTCTACCTGAAATTGGAGAATTCTCTGAATATTACATTTTCCAGCAAGATGGTGCTCCAGCGCACAGAACTCGAGAAACGGTCGCACTTCTGACGAATGAAACTTCTGACTTCTTAATTCCTACACTATGGCCCCCTAACAGACCAGATTTGAATCCCGTAGATTATAAAATATGGGGATGCATGCAGGAAATGGTGTAAAAAACAAAGGTCCGTGATGTTGAAGATCTTCGTAAGCGAACCATGCAAGCTTGGAACGATCTTGACCAACGAATTATTGAGTCGGCGGTGCGTGAATGGCGCAAGCGACTTCGCGCATGCGTAGAAGCTAAAGGTTGAGTACAAACTGTAATTGTTTTTACATTGCCTGCTATTTAGCTACAACTTTCATGAATTTAAATGACATTGTTTAAATATTGTTAAAAATAATAACGATTTTGTAGGGGCTTCCTTTTTTATGCCTCACGGTGTATACGACCGTACGCACATGCATATATATATATATACATAGGGCCTCTTAATAAAGAACCAGTTGAAGACGCTGGATCCATCTGTTGTCTTTTCTTTTCAGCCGTTTTTCAGAAGTTGACGACGTCGACCGGTCTGTCCTCGATCGCTTCCCTCTCCCTTGGTCTGTCCCTCAGCGGTCCTCTCGTCATGAAGAACCAGCTTCCGGCGTTCCCAGTTCTTCCGAGGTCCTGTCGAACGAGTCTTGCTGGAACGACTGGAACGAAGTCGACGAGGTCTTCGTCGACTTCCCTCGAGCCCGTCTGGATGGGCAGAGGTATCGAACCCCTGTCCAACGACAGTGGGGTAGACGCGAGGGGAAAGACCCAGAGGGCGGCGTCGCTCTGTTCGGGGCGCAACCCCTGCGAGGAGGAGGGCGAGGACGACGTCGAACCCAGACCGAACGATTCGCTGGACGATGACGGTGCTGACCACTACGCCACTTCCGTAACTGACCAGGGTTCGATGTCGACGACCGACACGGGCATGGCCTCGGACGCCACGGTGCAGGATAGGGACAGAGACCGCGACATGGGGCTGGCCTCAGACGCAGGACTGCCCTAGAGCAGAGGGCAGCGCGGATCGAAGGAGAGGCACGCCGGTCATACCCCCCAAATTACACGGATGGGGTAAACATCGTGGATCCCCTTTTGGCTGGCTTTGCTGCATAAACGATGGCTACCCGAAAGACAAACCAAAGATGTAAATGGATTTGATCGGGTTGGGAAGGAATTTGGACAGGGCTTGAGGACGGACATAGATATGCGGACCTGGTTGGGTAGGGTCACGTATAGAGGGAGTTTATGGGTGGTGGGTACATGGATAAGAAGGGTAAAGGACAAGAACGTCAACTGCACCTGGAAAGTGGAACTTGAACAATGGACATGCACTTGAACTCCACCCTGCTACAGAGTGATAATTAATAACAATGTAACAAATAACAAGTTATCGACGATTATCAAGATAACAAATAACAAGATAACAATTAATAGGGCAAAGACAGGGTAACGATTAACCGGAAGCGATTACTATTGAAACAATTGGAATGTTAACGGGCAACGTGTTAACGATTAACAGGTTAACGAATGACAGGTTAACGAATGACAGGTTAGCGCATTACGGGTTAACGAATGACAGGTTAACGAATAACAGGTTAGCGCATTACGGGTTAACGAATGACAGGTTAACGAATAACAGGTTAACGAATGACAGGTTAACGAATGACAGGTTAACGAATAACATGTTTTACGAATTAGAGGATGGAGACCGAAAACGTGGAGACCGAAATCCCAGAAACAGAAGATTTGCTGCTCTGGACTTAAACATTGTTATCTCTTCATGAATTCTATGGATGCAGTCTGTGTTGGTTGGCATTGTCCAACGATAGGACCGACATGTATACCTAGACAGTCTTCTTAGACTGTTGACAACATTTTCGCAATAATTATGACACTTAAAGATCTGTCTTTATACGTCAACTTTGCTGTAAATTTGTCTGTTAAATAATTTTGCTCGAATTGAACGGATATTGGTTGCAAAGTCTATATGGATATTTTGTTGTTGATGCACTTTGTTCAATGTTCATACTTTATATGTTTATTAATTTAAAACATGACTGCCTGTTGTTATACTACTATTATTGCTTTGGTTTTAAAGTATTTCTATAATTTTTGAGTTCATGAAATTGTTGGTTTTAAGCTGCAGTTATAGTTTTGAACATGTACTTTCAAACATGCTTCTAATTGTGATTTCATTAAAATGTGATGTAATAATTTTGTCTAGCGCTTGTTCAAGATTTTTGCAAGATTTTGTAACATAGAACGTCTATGAAGCTGCTTATAGCGTAATCCATTTCGCCAATTGCATTTTAATTAAGCACGATTCACTGATGTGGATTGCATTGTAACATGATTCGTTGATGTCGATTGCATTTCATGAGGTTTCACTGATGTTCATTGTATTTAAGCAATGCATGATTCACTTATGTTGATTGCATTTTGTCATGAATCATTGATATGGATTGCATTTTATCATTATTCATGATTCACTTATATCGATTACATTTTATTATCATTCACTGATATCAATTGCATGTCATCATGATTCACTGATTACAGAGATCCTGAGTGGCCGAGTGGGTTGGTAGCCCGCTCCACGCCGGCGGCCCGGGTTCGATTCCCGGTCGTTCGGTCGGTTTATCAGAGATTAATTTCTCGGATCTTTACTGCGGGTGGCTCGGTCGCAATATAAACGTGGAGTACAATACAATACAACACAACACAATACAACTGGGGCGCGGTGGTATAGGGGTATGTTCGGTGCCTTGCAGCTGGAGGGTTGCGGGTTCGAATCCACCTCAAAGTCGCCGCGTAGGGACCCTGGGCAAGTCCTTCACTCGCAATTGCTCATGCGCTTCGGCGTGAAACTCCGATTCAGCGTCCGCGCAGTAGTCGGGAGCGCCTCTGAATAGGCAATCTGGTAGAGGCGCTATAATAAGTGTTCAAATACAATACAATACAATACTGATGTCGATTGCATGTCATCATGATTCACTGATGTCCATTGCACTTTAGCATGATTCATTACGTGGTTGCAGTTCAGAATGATTCTATAACCAGTTTTTCAATGAGCCTCTATGCATTTGTTTTTCGCATAATTCCCTTCCGCGAAATGTTTTCGAATAAACGCACAGCTCAGCTAAAATAGTTTTGCTTAGAATGTGTGATCAGCGGACTATTAATTAAATGCGTTTCCAAACGAAGAAGATTAGTCTGATTGGATGCCTTCCTGTTTTTGTTGATACTACAATGGACCAGCGGAGTCAAGTGAATACCTCGATAGATGTCCGTCCGTAGAATACCATACCACTTGGCCCCATTCAGCCCTCCACCCTTAATTGTTCCCTATAGACAGGTGTCATGTTGTTGAATGGTCCTGCGTGCTCCTCATCCAAATGATCCTTGAGCTTAGCCTAGAGTCCCTAGACCGTGCATGCTTCTCCAGAGTTTCTATTGAGGTATGCAAACCAATGTGCTACCTTTATCTTTAACCTAAGCCAATGCTCAGCATAACAGGGAGAAACAAATTATATCTGTATGTCTGCTTGTCTGTGTGTATGTATGTATGTGTGTATGTATGTATGTATGTATGTATGTATGTATGTATGTATGTATGTATGTGTATGTATTCATGTATATAGGTCTATGTGTGTATGCTTTTATTAAGTAGCGCCTTTATGTACATGTAGGCCTACTTCTGAAAAGCGCCTGTCCGTCACGTTAGACATACATGTACTGCATGTGTGGTCAATCTTGAATATCATGCAAGGACAATGTAAAACCATAATTATCTTAAGATATTTCTCCGTATTCTTAGTTTTATCCATATTTGCATTTTGTATATATTATATATCCTACCTGTAGGGGTTAAGGACTAACTTAGAGGCCTAAACTGAAGGTCTAAACTTACTTTTAACGTATAGAAGCCGGTGAGGTTTTCTGTTTTTCTTTCGTAAGATAAGTATGTATGTAGCTTACTTAAGACTTTAAGTCAGTTCCCAAAGCTTACACACTTGCAATTTGGCTTCGTTTATTATTGAATGATAATTTTGCTGCTGCTGATGATGATGATGGTGCTGGCAATTGTGATGATGATGCAGACAATGACGATGATAATGACGATGGTTGGCCTACATATAGCGTTTAGATCAACGGCAATTAACACTATTTGTCATGCGCTTTTCACTTGGCTCCCGGACATAGTAGCACCAGATCAACCAACCTCATACCTCAACCTAGATCCATGTCTGTAGGCCTTTAGATGTCTGTATAATTATGTCTCTGTGAACAAGTACATGCGAGTGCAGCAGAAAACAACGTCTGTCTCTGTGTCTGTCTCTTTGTCACATCTCTTTCCTCCGCTCTCTGCACCGCATTTGTCTCTGTACCTGTCTCAATCATCTGTTCCCTCTGTATTTAGTAGTAGTTTCAGTTGAACGACACTGTGTGATAACAAAGATCATTGGCCTGCTCAATCTCCAGATCTTAATCCAATCGAGAACTTGTGGCAAAAGGTCGCCGTGGAGATATCCAACAGACACACAACTTCAAAACGTGAGCTAATCGAATCACTCATTACAGCCTGAAACCGCGTTGTCACCCATGATCACCTCGTGAAACTGGTGCACTCAATGCCGACACGGTGCAGACAGGTGACCGAGAACAAAGGGTGGCCCACCAAATACTGAGGCATCATTGTCACACAAAACAGCCTCTTTCAATGCCACCTAAATGACTATGAAGGAAATGAGTCCACACGTAGCGTGTTTTAAAGTATACTAATTTATTTTACACCATTGGCCAGGAATTACAAATTACGAGATTTACACGAAAAAACGATTAACATGGCAACTTCAACAAACAAACAAACTCAATAAATTAAGTCCAAACTAGAATAAAAAAGTATATTACATGTATAATAGCTAAATGTATCCCTGATAATGTGGTACGCAGAAAAATTTATTAGTTAAGTGAAACAATTGAAGTACAAGGTCAGAAAGTAAAAAAACGCGAAATTCGGAGGTGATTCCAGACTTTTGCACACCACTGTATATCTATCCCATCGTTTTGTATTACTTCTCACTCTCCTAAATATGACTCATTGCTTCGTACTCTCACTCATTCTCTCATTTGCTCTAGGTATATAGAATTATAAATGCCTACAGATGCTTAAGCGATCGACCGTATCCTGTTACAACGTGTAGGATGCCACACACAACCACTAATTATAACCACTTCGTGTCATCCAAATGTATACTCAGTTAGAAATGCATTACAGTACACAATGAGTGGAATCGTCTGTTGAGAAATTCCGAATTACTCACGCGTCTATTTTCGGTTTTTTGTTTGCAGCATCGACCACGAACTATAAGCTTTGCTGGGACGACTGTAGTGGTTCTATGTGTGTGCGAGAGCTTACTGATAAGATAACCTTTCTCGTCATTTGAGCTACATTCGTTTGATTTTCCATGAATGTACACCCATCCATGTAATAACCGGGCCTTAATTTACTTAAATTCACAGGACACGACGGTGGTGGTGGTGGTGGTGGTGGTGGTGGTGGTAATAGTAGTAGTTAGTGCAGTGGAAGTAGAGGTAGTGGTAGTAATAATAAGTTTTACTTAATATAAATTTGAAATGTAGGTTTCTGTGACGCTGGTGTCTGGCCATCACCGAATGAATAACCAAAATTCGAATAAAATCCAGTTTATCTCCAAAAGGTCACTGAGATGGAGAGAGAGAGAGAGAGACAGACAGACAGACAGACAGACAGACAGACAGACAGACAGACAGACAGACAGACAGACAAACACAGAGAGACAGAGAGACAGAGAGACAGAGAGACAGAGAGACAGAGACAGACAGACAGACAGAGACAGAGAGACAGAGAGACAGAGACAGACAGACAGACAGACAGAGAGAGACAGACAGACAGACAGAGACAGATACAGAGACAGAGACACAGACACAGACACAGACAGAAACAGAGAGGATGTTTATGGGAGACAGAGAGACAGACAGAAAGAGACAGACAGACAGACAGTCCTATGCCTGATGAGGCTAATGCTACTTTCTTAGAAACAGGATGTCAAGCTTAACTTCGGATGTGGTGGTATTTTACATCCAATTTGATTGGCCGTGCTAAAGGATATTAATACAGATCACGCGCTCAGTGGTTAAATAGGCAGCCTCACTGTTGGCTTCTAAGTATTTGCATTATATATATATATATATATATATATATGCTCTGTTGTAATTATATATATATATATTATATATATATATAAAATATATATATATATATATATATATATATATAATTACAACAGAGCATACATTGCTTGGGTTCAACTGACAGGCGATGAGAAGATTGATGATGATGATGATGCTACATAGTTATTTTTATCGTCACATGATTCAAAGGAATCTATTTATTTCTGCGAAAGTCCGCAGGTGGCCAATTCGTTAAGAGCCGTGGGTTGAAACTAATAGGTTATCTACTGTCTTCTAAACGATACATTGATTTAACCGATAGAACTGTTTTGTGGCTTTCTGTATATCTGTATACGAGCCCCAACGACTTAAACAGGTTCGTGCTATTTATAACGCAGTGATGGAATTCCTTGAGCTTGATTTCGTATGTCAACTGGACATTTTTTTACTTGTCTTTGGCTTAGTATATTAGGACGTATGTTGAATCATTACACAGAAGGTTAAGTTTTTGGCCATTACGTATTATACTCTACTGTAGGCCTAATGCGATGTGATGCGTTGTAATGTCATGCGTAATGAACAGCTTTTTGGAACAGCTATATAGGACCGTACGTTTGTACTTGGGTTACATAAAGTGACGTAAATGTTGTAAATTGAGCAATTTACATACGTTACATTAGCTTATTCCTGCACCTTACTTATCGTAGCTTATCTTACCTCACCCTACCTTAAGTTACTTTGCATTATCGTTCATGAAATACAGTTCTTTACATTACCATACATTACATTAGCTTGCATTATCCAGGCCCAAAGCAATAATAGTACTATAGTCTCTAATACTATAACTGCATAATCATGCATTGATGTTACTTGTTGCGTCTTGACAGCAAGTTATTAAATAAACGAAAATACAATACAATACACAATACAATACCTTATCCTACCATATCTTACTTACTGCACCTTACTGCACCTTAATATCATAGCAACTGCAAACAAGACAAATTGTCTCTAATTCTAATATCTATTTAAAAAGTTCGACAAAACAGTTACAAATTCGTTGACGATAACATCTAGTTCCTTATCACACAGACTTAACCTTTCACTGACGCAGCTCATGCGCAAAACATTTGAGCATCTACACTTTCCCGCTTGACCTTACCTGACCTTACCCTAGTTATCCTGGACAAGCTTTGCTGTGGTGGGGTAATCTGTCTGCACCAAATTTGGTCAGGTACGCGGTACCTCTGATGAGGTTCTCTTCAAGTGGCGCTATATGAGTTAGCGATTATAGTCATAATTTCGTTACCTTACCATAGTTTACCATTTATTACATCACCTTGCTTTGTCTTACCTTACATTACGCTACATAGCTTAACCTCACCCTGCTTTGCTTTCCATTTATTTCACTATATTGCTTTATCTAACCTTACCTTGTCTTACAAATACTGGCAAGCATCGACCATAACCAACATCAAATGTTCACCTATTATTTCATCAATATATCAAACTGATGGCTTGGTCGTTTTCGAACGACAGTTTGCGATGTTTCGACTCAAAGCGAGTCTCTTGCTTCTCTTCATTGGTTGCTTGGTGAATGACTGCAACGGAGACGAGCCATTCTGCCATCGACAAAGTTCTAAACCAGGCAAGTTCATCATAGGCGCATGTTCTCCGTAAGTGTGTGTGTGTGTGTGTGTATGTGTGTACATATGTGAGCAGTATGTATAACAGTATAACTGTATACATTTGTGCGCATGTATGTTCATCAGTGGGGCGCGGTGGTGTAGGGGTACGTTCGGTGCCTTGCGGGTTGCGGGTTCGAATCCACCTCAAGCCGCCGCGTAGGGACCCTGGGCAAGTCCTTCACTCGCAATTGCTCATGCGCTTCGGCATGAAACTCCGATTCAGTGTCCGCGCTGTATTCGGGAGCGCCCTGAGTAGAAATCTTGAAGGGGCGCTATAACAAGTGCTCATACATACATACATGTACAATGTATGCATATTTCTAAAAAAAATTATGCATGCATTTACTGAAGAAGAAAAGGAGGAGTCCTTTAAGCTAAATCTGAGGGTCTTTTATATAGCCCTTTAATGCAATTAGTCTATAGTTAGTATATTTAGTAAATTTAGTACATTATAGCCTAGACCGGTTAGATCATTTAGGATGTTTAGTCCATTTACAAGCAATCCGTTCAGCTAACTCTAAATGCCCTTAATCCTTTAGTCCGCTTAGTCTAGTCCTCACATTTAGTCCGTTCAGTGCAGTTAATTCTTTTAGTTCATTTTGTAAATGTAGTCCATTTAGTCTATTTAGTTCATTAGTCCATTGAGTTCATTTTATTCATTTATCTCATGCATGCAGTGAAGTCCACTTAGTCTATAGGCAGTTTTCTTAATTCATTTATAGATCACTTAGTTTCTTTGGTATATTTAGTCAAGCAGGTAAGTAACCAAGTAAGAAAAGACATAGTTGTTTTTGCAGGGTTGCACTTCACGGATCAAAATGGTCCGGCGACTCTTTGGATCGGCTGCGAGTCGGAATTGATCGACTTCATCTGCTGCACGTCCAACTTCCGGGAAATCGTCTGGTATCAGTCGACCGACAAGAAGACATGGCGGGAGTTCATGCTCATCAACAACGATACCAAGTTAATTTCAGTCCATTTAATCCATCCATTCAGTTCACTTAGTACCATTTAATCCATTTAGGCCACTTAAGCCTGATTAGTTAGCGCTGATTAAGCCTGATTAGTTAGTTCATTTAGTCAAGTAAGTCTTGTAAGTCCATTTAGTTTGATTAAGTTGTTTAGTTCATTGTGTCCAAAATTATAGTAATTAATTCGATCCAGTTACATCATTTAGTCCAGTCAGACCATTCAGGACAATCACCGGATTTGGTCGATTTAGTCTAGTAGGCCTAATTTCTTTAGGCGATTTAGTTCATGTAGTCCCATTCGTACACATAATGATTTTAGTAGGCCTACAATTAGTTTTTCTTTAGTCCAGTTATATAATTTAGTCCATTTATTCGATTTAGTCCACGAAACTAAAACAACCTTGCTATTGCAGATTTTATTTGATGTAGCGCCTGCGCTTAAGCTGATCTTCACAACACCTCAGCGCTCGTGAATAAGCTGCTGCTTTGTGGTTAACTTTAGAGCAGCGCTTTATAAATTTGGAGTTTACGATTACGATTACAAAAACCGTTTTTTGGCGCTGAAAGGCTCGGAGATTTATGTTTATATTTTACAGTTCACTGTTAATTTTGTTCATTTGAATTATCTTATCCCGCAAATTCACTTAGTCTATTTAGTTCATTTAGTGTCTAGTTTGTAGTTTCTAATGAACTCAATGACATTTAGGCCATTTAGTCTAGAATTAATTCCTCGCAGTTAGGCTTACAGTTACCGTATACTCTTGAACCACGATAGATAATCAGGTATTGAACGAGCAATTGATTGAGTGAATGAGTGAGTCAGGTAGTCAGTCAATTAGCCAGAGCCATTTGCGTACGAATGGTAATCATTTGTGTGCTCTATACTCTATATAATCAGTTAGAGCTTCGTGCATCGTTTGGACTAAATGCTGCTGCTTGTGTAGGATGACTTCGGAGAACAATCAGGTGGCAACGATCACTCGGCTTCAGCGACAGACGGACAGTGGATATATCAGATGCGTTGCACACGGAGACAACGGCCAAATCATCGAAAACGTTGCAGTCATTGACATCCGAAGTAAGTGACAACCGTTGCTCTTTTACTTCAGTTACCTGTTGTTGGCTTACAGATGATCTTGCTATTCTTAATGAATTTTAGTGCTAGCCTACTTAGGCTATGGTAGGTAGGTGACGCCTTCTGGAAATACTAAAAGGCGCTAAATAAATTAATATGTAAATGTACATATTTTCTATAGCGACCGTATATGGCCTCGACCCTGCTCCATTTCCAATGAATTGATCGGTTAGAATCCTTGATCACCACCGCTGCCCTTTTGAATGGGTGCCGCCGCTCCGATTAAAGTCCCCTTGTACGGACCGTGCCAGAGCCTCAACCCTGCTCGTTTTTCAATGAATTGATCGGATGAGATCACTCACCACCGCTGCCCGTTCGAATGGGTGCCACTCCACTTAAGTTCCCCCATGTGCGGACCGTGCTAGCCCGAGATTTAAATTCATGAAATAAACCACCAGCATCATTCAGGAAGCGATCATCACGCTCTCGAACACAGGCGCTTGGGACGCAGCCTACGTTCTAACCAATGTAGCTAACTGGGACCTAATTGTCTAGATACATACAAACCCATACACATAGACCTATATACAAATATATGAATAAGTGCATGCATACACATACACCTAATTTAAACAGTTCACTCCGTTCACTTTATCCAATGTAGACTACCTTATACCTCATTTCAACCTTACCTCACCTTCTCTTACATTACATATAGTCTTATCTTACCTTCTTACCTTACCCTAATACCCTATCATACCTAAAATAGCCTTATCTAATATAATAGGCGTATCCTTTCGTATAATATTATAACGAAATAGGTTTGAGATAGGTTTGAAGCCTTTGTTCGTCTTTCTGTTTCTCTAAAGATTGTTCCATGTGGAGCAATCCACCGATTCCGCTGAATCCTCGTTCCAATCTGACGTACGTAGAGGCTTCTCTGCTGGAAAGCATCGACATCATGTGCTCCAGTTTCTCCGGAGTCAAATGCGAAGAATGTGACTGTAAATATGGATGGTACAAACGCCGTACACCCTTCGATGACTCGGATATCGATCAGATACCAGTGGGAAACTCATCGATACGTGTTCATACCACTAAATACTACAGGCGAGTCAAATGATCTCATTTGAGGAGGTTTAAAACCGGTATACGCATGTATACGTATAGGCCTACTCTTGGCATGGTGGTCTATTGGGTAGCGCGGTAGGTCAGCAGTATAATATAAACTACTGCGGGTTCCAGTCAGCTGAATGGACTCCGTGTCGCAGCTGTGGACTGTTTTGCATGCATAAGGTCAGGATAACTTGCTAGATGTGTAAGATAGGAAGTCCCATGTCCTGCGCTGGCCACATGTCCAGAGCTGGCCCCATGTCCTGCGCTGGCCCCATGTGCCCTGCGCTGGCCCCATGTGCCCTGCGCTGGCCCCATATCCTGCGCTGGCCCCATGTTCTGCGCTGGCCCTATGCCCTGCGCTGGCCCCATGTCCTGCGCTGGCCCCATGTCCTGCATCTTCGGATTCGTCTACTGGATGAGATTAATCGATTTACGGAGAATCGTACCTTTGAATTAAGGCAATATAGCATGACTTATCATGACATCAGTTTTACGTGGTTCAGAAGACTTCATGATTTCTTCCGACTTTCTCCAGTCCCATTTAGGGTCCAATGAAATATTTCCGGTTTACGTTTACTATCTTTCGTCTCTTCAATATCTCATTTTCAGACTTCCGTATAATAGGCGCCTGTAAGGTTCGTAGGCCCTAGGTACAGTGCCTACTGTGCCTAATGAATAAAACGGCTCTGGTCCATAGGCCTATTCTTTGTCTCAATCTGAATGACAACTACAGTTCACCCTTTTTCTCTTCAACCTTTTCCAATTGGCTCTCATTTCTCGTTCCGGATGTGGAGTGTATGCTCTGAATTCTTAAACTCTAGATTTCTTTCCACTTGTCATACAGTGTAATGGTACTAAATGTAATGTGTTATAAATATCCAAAATGTCTCAACACCACACAGAGACTTTTGCCACCCGGTGTTCTAATCGGCAGCACGCGCTTCATCATTAGATTGCGGGGTTAAGTCTGCTCAGCGGACTCCGGCTTACGATCGCAGTTAAATTGTTCAAACTCACTTGACTCGCTCGTAATCGTAATTGTAACCTTCAAATTTCTAATGCGCTATTCTAAAGCTAAGCGTAGATAAACAGCCTATTCACGAGCGCTACATCAAGTCAAAGGGGTTGTTCTGGTTGTAATGTAGGCCTAATGTAATGTAAACCTACATTGTAGAGGCTGTCTCAGTGTCTCTGTCACCAACCAGTAGAATTTCATAGTGGCGTTCATATTCCGAAGCGGTGGCGAAGGTCGTACAGATCGATGTAGCCATAGGCTATAGTCGCAGTTCTTAATTGTTAATTCTTGATTGTTCGTATCTTTTGGTTTCAGACGCAGTGATCTTCGAATGGAAGCCATTCTGAGCATAGCAAACGTCACAAGCGATGATTACAACGGCTCATTTGTCTGTTATGCGCTCAGCGAAAAGGGTTCCGCGGACAAAAGGATCGTCCGCCTAATAATTCCACCATGTAAGTTCCTTGTTCAAAAAGCATCACACAACGCTGCCATACTACACTGGACTAGACTGCACTGTAGCCTACACGGCAACGCAAAGTATGCAACACAATAAACTACAATGCCATACTGTACAATGTGATACAACACAATAAACTACAATGCTACGTATACTATAGCCTACATTATACAATGTGATACAATGCAAACAATAATTATAGTCCAAGACAATAGGCCTACTGTGCAATACAGTGACAATACCTTTGGTACAGCTTTTGTAGGCCTAAAGCTTGCCCAGATATCCACGAAAGAACAATGGGTTTAACGTGAAATAAACACTCGATTTAAATTAATTAGACACTGAACAGTGAACAGTTAGCAATCGCCACTTTTTACCGACATCTTGTGGCTGCCAGAGCTTTTACGTCGATCTTACCTATTATCTATAACTCATTGTTTACCCAGCGTAGTATGAATTCCTTTAGGCTAGTTCAAGTCCTGCTATGTCTTCCTTTATGTTTTCTATCCAGAGAAGTCCTTGTCTTTCCTCATTTTAAATGCATACAACTCGGTAACTTAATCGTTTCAATGTCTAAACGTAGCTACTGACATCAAAATTCCGGTCATTGGAGCGGCCTTGGGAGGGGCTATATTGGTCATCGCTGTCTTTCTGCTTCTGGTGAACTATCAGATTCGAGCTGACCTCAACGTTCAAATCTGGTGGAGAAAACGCCGACTAAAGAAAACTCCTCAAGATGGTCAGTTTGTCTATGAAATTGGCTTCCTGTCTGTCATCATCATCATGATCATGACCACGATCATGAACATCATGATGATGATGATCATCATCATGATGATCATCATCATCACCACCACCACTATTGTCGCAGTTATCATAACCACCACTGCCACCACTACCAGCCAGTAGGTTTAGTAGGTAGCAATGAGAGTAGTAGTAGTGGTAATAGTAAAGTAGCAGTAGTAGTTGTAGGGCTGTAGGCTATATGATGTTGTTGCTGCTGCCGCTGTCGTCGTAGTACAAATAATGGCTAATGTGTGAAAAAATGTGGTTGATATTTTAGCTGTGGACTACGACGTCGCTCTGCTGGTTTCTGGAAACGAACCCTTTGCACTCTACCTGAAGCAAAAGTTGAAGGAAGATTTCCACTTGAAAGTTTTCTCAGAGGACGATGACGTCGACCCTGGCGCTGGTAAGCTACTGCATGGTGACAGTCGTCATCAACCGTCGTTCAATATTGTTGATTGATCCTCAATGAACTGAAAACTGAATAAGTTATATCGTATTGGCTTAACTGAAATATTCAGAGGCGGCGTTGTCATCTAATCCTGTGATTTTTATAGCGCAGTTCTCCTAATGCCCAAGCGTTCAATCATCAATCGATGGTCGCTTTCAATGAAATCGTAATAAAAGTAGAATCCGCTGTTGAAGGAGCCACGTCGTTTTCCGATAGGTCAGACAAACCAGAAGTATACGGTTGGTAAGCAAGTTGAAAGTGATGCTGCTGATGATGATGGTCGTAATAGTAGTAGTAGTAGTAGTAGTAGTAGTAGTAGTAGTAGTAGTAGTAGTAGTAGTAGTAGTAGTAGTAGTAGTAGTAGTAGTAGTAGTAGTAGTAGTAGTAGTAGTAGTAGTAGTAGTGGTGAGTAGTAGTGGTAGTAGTGGTAGTGGTAGTGGTGGTAGTAGTAGTAGTAGTAGTAGTAGTAGTAGTAGTAGTAGTAGTAGTAGTAGTAGTAGTAGTAGTAGTAGTAGTAGTAGTAGTAGTAGTAGTAGTAGTAGTAGTAGTAGTAGTAGTAGTAGTAGTAGTAGTAGTAGTAGTAGTAGTAGTAGTAGTAGTAGTAGTAGTAGTAGTAGTAGTAGTAGTAGTAGTAGTAGTAGTAGTAGTAGTAGTAGTAGTAGTAGCAATAATAATAATAATAATAATAATAATAATAATAATAATAATAGTAAAAATAATAATAATAATTATAATAATAATTATAAAAACGGACTTACACATTAATTAACAGCAGTGTCAATTTGCACTTACAAAATGTGTGCAAAGATTGATTTGTCTGAAAATTCTCTGGAGCCATAATTAATTAGAACATCCTAAAAGTAAGTTGATGTTTTGGTAAATTTTTGCGGTTGTTGCAGCTCCTATTTCTTGCGTGCCCGAAGGTGCAAAGAAAAGCCGAAGTGTCCTGGTGGTGATGACTCCGGAAGTGTACGAGGACAGAGACTTCTTGGCCATCATTAGTGAAATTATCTCGGATGCCACTCCGGTCTTCGTCCTGTATGGAGTGGATTCAGCCGACATGGACACCGATCCACCCAGACTGGATCGGAACATAATGGGTGCCATGGCAGTCAGACCGCCCTTTCGCTGGCCAGGGAGAGTTTGCGATAGCCATGCCAATCCTCCTGCAAATGGACCCGATTCTTTGGAGGAAGGACAGCTAGTGGAGTACTGGGAGGGTTCGGGATTGAGACAGGTGAGAAACTTCTGGAAGAAACTCTGGCTGTCCTTGACGAAAACGGAAAAGCCAAAAGTGGTATCGACGCGAAAAGTCAGGACGGACAGCTTGTCTGAGCCACTTGTCTGAGCCACTCCTTACCTGACCAGTGTCCAAAGTGGTAGAACATTGAGAACGATCCACATGCTACTTCACGGCAGCTTTCAGTCAAGTTTCAACGTTTCATCCACTGACCCACACCATAGAACGAGAATTCGTGACTTCAGGCTTTAATATTCGTAAATATTCGTGAATATTAGGACATTTTTAATATTCGTAAATATTCGTAAATATTCGTTGATGACGTTACTGTTTCCGCTTTTTACGAACTAATTTAAGAGTACTAATTTAAGAATAGGGCCTAGGCTATGTGCAGTGGTTTTGCGGCGCTGTAGGCCTACTTAGGGCCGTGGTCCGTAAGCTGGTACGCTTAATTACCCAAATCGTTCCCTATACTCTTGAGGAACTCTGTAAAAGCCGACCATGACTGACTCTCTCTCTCTCTCTCTCTCTCTCTCTCTCTCTCTCTCTCTCTCTCTCTCTCTCTCTCTCTCTCTCTCTCTCTCCTCTCTGTATGTCTCTCTCGATCTCTCTCGGACAGAGAGGGAATAAAGAAAGAAATCGTACGATCTCTCTCTCTCTGTCGGTCTGTCTCTGTCGGTCTCTCTACGATTTCTCTCCCTCTCTGTCGGAGAGGGAATAAAGAAAGAAATCGTACGATCTCTCTCCCTCTCTGTCGGTCTGTCTCTGTCGGTCTCTCTACGATTTCTCTCCCTCTCTGTCGGAGAGGGAAAGAAATCGTACGATCTCTATCCCTCTCTATCCGTCTGTCTGTTTCTCTCTCTGCGGTGAAACCCACACGCTCGGTAATTCTATATAATTTTAAGCTATGTTTGGGTGACTGATGTTCCGATACCGAAGTTTCAATGATGCGCTTAGTTTGATTAATTATACGCCAGGTTCGGCTGAGGGCAAGATCCTCCCACTCAGTGGAGGAATCTTGGGCGGAGGGATAGGGAATTATAGAGATAGCTGGGTCATACAATCAGTGTTTGTTTCATACTGGGGTCGTTCGTTTGGGCGCCAAAAAATTTAATTCCGCATGAACGGACCGCATGTAGCCTATTGTGACACACACACACACACACACACACACACACACACACACACACACACACACACACACACACACACACACACACACACACACACACACACACACAGAGGCACAAACACACACCAACCTAAATTCCTCAAATCGTAGCTGCCAGAGTGCACCCCATATTCGTCACCCTGTGACCCTATAATTATTTGCCCTATACTTGGACGACACTGACCATATCCCGTTCTTAGCAGCAGTGACATCACTACGGGGGTGCGGGCGTGGTAGGCCTACGGACCGCACCGGGTGACACCCTCGTAGGGGGTGACACTAAAATGACAACAGGCACAAGCTGCAGGCACATTCCTTGGCCTCCATAGTCCATTAATATTTGCTAATTTGATTTTTAATTATGTAGGCCTAACTGCTGATCGGATGGTAAATGATTCAAATAAGAAATAAAAATTAAAAATATGCAATTACAATTACATTCTGTTATATACAGGAATTACGATTTGCGGGTAACATTAGTGCAAAAAACATTAGGCTAGGCCTACTAAGGATTCTGCATGGTCTGGTAAGGGAGGGTTCAATGGGGTGACACCATGAGTTACCGCAGTGGGTGCCACCAACCCTATAGTGACGCCACTGCCTAGCAGGTCGACCGACTATGTGCTGCTTAAGCGGCATTAATGCATGCCAGAACTAATGACCAGACATAATAGACCGATCTACTTTTGTTTTGTGCTCAACGAACCTAGAATTTACGATTACGATACCGGTGTGGATATTATCGACGTTAAGTAGGTCCTATAGGCATACAGTTCAAATGCCAAAGTGGCAGACTCCTATAATAGGCTATAGTTGAGTTGCATAATTATGTGACATGATAATTATAGACCCTGCAGGTAGGCCGAATGGTGAAATTTGGCGAAATATAAGGCAACAAAGCAATCGACTGCGCAAGACCCTTTTTCTTTTACGAAAGAAGGTAGGCCTATAGGCCCTACACCTAATAATTTCAGGCCTAGGCCTATAAGCTTAGTTACGCTATCTTCGAAACGCAATCTCCAAGTCTTTGTCAATGTGCAGCCAAAACCATAGGCGGTGAATAGGCTACAATGTCATGTAGGCCTATACATTTTATGCACCAATAATTAGCTCCTTAATTGACCATTTTAGCAAGTAAGCTTAGGCCTATTCCTTCTATCATAGGCGTAGCTACATGGAGGCACGAGGAGGCAGTTGCCTCCTCTTGCTTTCTTACAGACTGGATCTTCGATTGACCAAACCCCACTACACCTGGAGTTGCCTCCTCTTGAATTTCAGTCTGGCTACGCTCCTGCCTTCTATATTATCTAAAAGTCTCCATATTTAAAGGGTTCTTTGGATTTCGGAACTAATGGAATTGCTACCGATCATTGCAAGTTGTTTGATCCAAGCAATGTATAGCCTACAGCGTCAAACATTGTCTGATTTACATTTGTTTTGCCGTTCGCTCGTCTTCCGCTTCCAGTTCAGTTACAGTTTTCCAACTCCTGAGAATTTTTCTCCCTTCCATTCCTCCCTCCATATTTTCGCCTTTGAGACCCTCAATGAGACGAGAACAAATAACGCAACACAAAATCTACGACTTGGTGCAAGGGGTTTTACACCGCGCCAGGGACTCAAAAACCCCGGGAGCTTATAGGCTACGGGGTTTTACGTCACGCAAGAGGCCCCCATGACATTTCGTACTAGGCCTAACACGCAATATATGCATGGGAACTAACACGCAATAGGCTATAGGCTACTTCTTACCACCTCTTTGTACGATTATAGCACCAGAGAGGTGTCACGACAATAATTTTTTCGTCTACAGACTTTTCGTCTACGACACTTCGTCTACAGACATTTGGCCGACAGACATTTCGATAGGCCTAAATGGTCGATTTGTATCTTCAAAGTAACAGTTCTTTCGTCGGATTTCGAATATCTTTTTCTGATCGATTCGCGTTCATCTTTCGATCGATCGAGTTGTCTTCAATAGGTGTATGCAGTTCTTTTATCGAATTTTCCGAACAATGCAGACGATTATTGGTATCCGTTGAATTGAGCGCGCACATTTCGCCGACCTTCATCTCAGCGACCTCAATTCGCCGCCGCGAAACTGAGCGCCGACACAATTCGGCGCCATCAAACACAGCGACTACACAATTCGCCGCCATTCATTTCAGCGCTGCTTTAATACTAAATACCGGGCTAAACAACACGTGTTCTTGACAAGAACTTCAAAGCAAAATCAAAGCAAATTGTTCTTAATAAGGCGGGGTTTGGCGGGTAAACTTGCGCTTTAGGGGTCCCGAGACTCCTGAATAATGACACCCATATTCGAGGGGAGTATGTATTATAATCAGCCTAGTTCAATGAAGAAGTTTAGCACTAATGGCGTCGTGAGGGTCGTTTAGGGTCAGGTTAAGCGTCGTGAGGGTCGGTTAGGGTCAGGGTTATGGTTTGTGTTGTCATTAGAAAATCTTCAAAATCGGGACCCCTAAAGCGCAAGTTACAAAAAAATAAACTTTGACATTGTTATCATGAGTCGCTTAGGGTCAGGGTTAGGGTTTGTGTTGTCATTAGAAAATCTTCAAAATCGGGACCCCTAAAGCGCAAGTTACAAAAATAAACTTTGACATTGTTATCATAAGAGTCGCTTAAATGAATGGCGGCGAATTGTGTAGTCGCTGTGTTTGATGGCGCCGAATTGTGTCGGCGCTCAGTTTCGAGGCGGCGAATTGAGGTCGCTGAGATGAAGGTCGGCGAAATGTGCGCGCTCAATTCAACGTAAACCCGATTATTTACGCTTAGCATTATAAGTATAACAGATAACGTCATCAGAGCAACAATCGCAAAATGACGTCTTTGTTAATTATATAGCCCACGACATCAGTATTGTCGTTTATTCGTTGAGTGGCAGAGAAGTCCATAAAGTGAGAGAGGACCTTGTTGGTAGCTTCTTATCAGTGCCGGCCCTAGTATATTTCGGGCCCTGTGCAGAGTGAACTGTACGGGCCACAAGTCAATTAAATTTTTATTGCTAATCATATATGTGTGTGTGTGTGCGTGTGTGTGTATGTGTGTGCGTGTGCGCTAAATAATAAACCATAAAAATAAATCCTCCAAAATCTGAAAGAAATAATATAAAATAATTGACAAAGGTACCGTACACAATCGAGTACAGCAACGGTTTTGAAATATTTTGGACCAGAGACCCCTAATTATTTTTTCTAGGCATAGCTCGCGGACACAAGTATTCAAGATGTAAAATTTCTCACTTAAAATTTAAGCAGAAATGATTACCATTTCCGCACCCAATGTTACCTTTTGCAACAACATATAATAATTATGTCAAGAAATAAAAGTAAAATGGTTTCACCTTGGTATCATTTGACTTTATTTTTTGACAAAAGAGAAGATTTAATTGAAACCATAACATTATAATTAGGGTGTCTTGTTCATGTTAATTTTCTATGACACTTTAGGGCCCCCACAATAGGGGGCCCGAAAATATCACAGGTTTTGCTGTGAAATTCTCGGGCCTCCCCACTAATAGGGGGCCCGAAAATGTCACATGAAATGTCGCAGAAAATTAAGTTTGTACCATTTGACTATTATTTTTTATTTTTTGATAAAAGAGAAGATTTAATTGATACCATAATAGGCCTATTATTATTAGGGTGTCATGTTAATTTTCTGACATTTTCGGGCCCTCCTAATTTGCGGGCCCTGTGCAATTGCACGGTTCGCACAATGGTAAGGCCGGTACTGTTCTTATCAGAAGCGACAAGAAAACGTTGAGGCACAGTTAACCATGACTTCTGGTGATTTAGTGACAAGTTAGGCTTATATCATGCTACATGCACTGATGCAGTTTTCTCGAGGCAAAATCAGTAGTCGAGCATGCGTTGCATGTCAGGCAATTGGTGAGGAATTTTTCTCTACTGCTAAGATTTTCGTATCCCGCAACACCTGCAGCTATTGAGTGTGTTTAGCTCTAGTGTGCTCTTCATGAGACCTCACAGATTTGGGGACAAAAATTTTAACTATTAATAATATAATATTAATAATGTAAAAGCACAGAAATGTTTGTCGTGTGTGTGTAATGTGTATGTGCGTGTGCGCCGTGTCACGCGAAGCGTAACACGGTGCACACAGCCGCGCAGCGGCTAGACTATATATTGAGACTTCGTTTCCAATTATTGCCATAATCAGCGGACAAGCAGCCGCGACAACCAGACACGTAGGTAGGGGCGCTGAGGAGGGGAATACCGCGTGGGGTCGGGTGAGACTGGCGCAGCCAGCGAGTAGTCACCGTTAGAGGTCGCTCGAGTAAGAACGACATCGATAGGGGTCGGTTGAGACTGGCGCAGCCAACGAGTAGTCACCGTTAGAGGTCGCAAGATTTCTTTTGCTCCTCAGTATAAAATTAAATCCGTCGCCAGGGGGCGCTCCGTTTCAAAGACAGCACAGTTAGAAGAATATAGGCAGGGGTTGGGGAAGGGAGGGGAGCTGGAGATTGAAATTTAATTGCGTGTAATGAAAATCGTTAGGTCACGCTGCTGTGAAGTTTAATTCGTCGCATGGATTCAAATTTGCGTGTAATGAAAGTCGGTAGGTGGCGCGGCTGTGAAATTAAAACCATCGCATAGATTCAAATTTGCGTGTAATTAAAGTCGGTAGGCGGCGCTGGGACGAAGTTTAAACCGTCGTGTAGATTCAAATTTCCGTGTAATGAAAGTCGGTAGGTGGCGCTGCTATCAACTTTAAACTGTCGCGTAGATTCAAATTGCTGTGTGATAAAATTTGCGCTTCACGATAGTCTATTGCCCTGTATGGGCCCGAGGACCGCCGGTAAAGTGATTTTAAGTGGAGCGTGCGAGCTCCCTAAACTTTACCGTATTAGAACGGGCAAACATCTAGTTAATATAATAAACATCTGATTTGAATTATGAGGATATGTAACACTACAATTGGCAAAATTGTGAGTTTGTGGTCTTGGTCTCGGTCTTGATCTTGAACCACGCGATCTTGGTCTCGGTCTTTTACCATGCGGTCTTGGTCTCGATCTTGGTCTAGGAAATTTGGTTTCGTGCTGCGTATCATATCAAACAGGCAAATGATAACATGAATAATTAGGTCTAGCTGTCAAATTATAGAATGATATACGATAACTTGAATTGATGATGATGATTTCTCTGCCCGAAGGCAGGTCCATTGGGTTTTACGTCATCCGGGGAGATGAGATGAGTGAGGTGGTTTCCCGTTGCCTTCCTCACAGACAATTGTGGGTGAGCAACTTCTCCTAGGTCACTACGGCGGCTTGAGCTGCATTCGAACCTTCGAATCTAATTTGAATTAGATGTGTCTTAATACGAATGCTGGCCACTGTTGGTTGAAAGCCCACTCACTACGACAAGGTCCTGACCAACGAGTTGATTGGTTACTGGTTAGTAGGTTAGTTCAACACAACACGATTAGATTATGTTAGTAGTGCCAGGTCCATAGGCCAGAGGTCTTAATAACAGCCATAAACAATAACCTCAATTCCTCTTAAGAAGACTGTGAAAAATCTGAATTTCATTGAATTTTTCAAGCAAATTTTCTGTAGGTTACCTTAAAATTAGCGACTAATTATCTCAGTTCAGTTTTCCTTACTGTACTTAAGTGGTAAAATGTTACACAATTCGCTTTTAAGAGTACCGGGTAAGAAAAATCTTAAAACTGAAAGTTGCAATTGCTTAAATTTGTCGTAAAAGTTGCAAGCAAATTTACAGTGGATTAAATTTCCATGAAGCTAAAAGGTTTTGCAGTGTGTCAAATTTTGAAAGCTCAGCTGAATGTAACAGTATTTTAGCACCATCATCAGAATATAATTATTAGCAATGTCGATCCACAGCGCTTGTACAAAGGAGTAGGCTACTTTTCTATAACCTGTAGGCTGGATATTTCTTTCTCGGGTTTGCACTTTGCAGGGGTATGCATGGCATTTTATATTAAATTCATTTACAATATCGTGAATCGGACACAGGGTGTTAGTATATTAACAAATATACGGTTCGTTTTAGAAGTCCAACAGATATAATTAAACAACTCAGTCTTTGAAGGCCGACAGTTAATTGCCCGCATTCTGTATGCACTGGCTTTTCCTTTGAGAAGATAATGTTCCAATGTTCCTATTATCTTTTGCAGCATTCATTTCTTTTTACGCATAGATGTCGAATGCTCAAAACTTTCACTTGTCTTTTGCAGCATTCATTTACCTTGAAGCACAGAGATGTCTAATGCTTTAAACTTCCAATTGTCTTTTACAGCATTCATTTACCTTGAAGCATAGAAGTCGAATGTTCTAAACTTCCAGTTGTCTTTTACAGCATTCTTTTCCTTTGAAGCATAGAAGTCGAATGTTCTAAACTTCCAGTTGTCTTTTACAGCATTCTTTTCCTTTGAAGCATAGATGTCGAATGTTCTAAACTTCCAGTTGTCTTTTACAGCATTCTTTTCCTTTGACGCATAGGGCCTAGATGTCGAATGTTCTAAACTTCCAGTTGTCTTTTACAGCATTCTTTTCCTTTGACGCATAGGGCCTAGATGTCGAATGTTCTAAACTTCCAGTTGTCTTTTACAGCATTCTTTTCCTTTGACGCATAGGGCCTAGATGTCGAATGTTCTAAACTTCCAGTTGTCTTTTACAGCATTCTTTTCCTTTGACGCATAGATGTCGAATGTTCTAAACTTCCAGTTGTCTTTTACAGCATTCTTTTCCTTTGACGCATAGGGCCTAGATGTCGAATGTTCTAAACTTCCAGTTGTCTTTTGCAGCATACATTTCTCTTGAAGCACAGATGTTGCTTTCTTCTCCTGACGTGTCTCAATTTTTCCATTTGATCTAGACCTTTATTTCTGGTGGTGAGGCCGGAAACGATGACGTTCGCAGAGGACGGACATCGATGAAACCATGCAAGGCCACCATGCTATGTGTAGGCCTACTCATTAGTATATTATATACTGAATTTATTACATACTAAAAATGTTCAACCTCTAGTGCCTCAAAGAGGTCAAAAGCAAAATAATCTGAATTGCAAATACCTGGTGTCTTCTTTCCTGAGCCTTGCTTTGTCGAAGTTGACTTTCTGAATTTTTTAATTTCTATTTCCTGAAAACAATCCTCTTCAACCCTCAATTACATTAAAGATAGAAATAAGAGTGTTTCACTGTTTCTACAATAAGTGTGCATTTTGCTGTCTGCGGTATTTAAAATATTTTTAAAGCTTCTGTGACAACATATGACAATCCGTAATGTAGGTTTCTTTCAGACAACCCATATACAACAAAAAGAATTTTAAAATTGTCACGTTCAGAAATTATTCAGATGGTTTTATTACCTCACAGTCGAAGCATTTCAACAGAAACTGTATTGTCCCAGATGTGTACCGAAGTCGGGAAAACCTGTTTATTTCCAATTGTGCATTATAGCCAAACCGATAATTTACTATTCATTTTCAGTAACATATTGTTTACAACATACACCATGCTTAATATATTGAGTTTGAGTTTGTTTGAGTGAACAATTCAATTTTAATGCAGCAAATTCCAGTGTCCTGCATCCAAATGTCAACTCCATGACGGCTACAAAACTCGTGGCCAAATTGTAATGGCTAGTGGTTTTTACAGTGTTTAACAGCTGATATTTGTCATTTATCGTTGCCAATGCTGCTGGTAAACATGAGAAGTTTATCTTGCGTTTAATTTGTTAAACAACAAAAAGTTAACAATATTGTTGCACCGCGTATGTTTAATTGATGTCAACTCCGTGACGTAAATATTCGAGAATATATAAATAAAAGTTTCAATGCAATGTGTCCTTTGTGGAAGTGACAGGGTCCTGTCCTTGTTGCAAACATCATTGAAATTATTTTGTTTCGTGTGTGCCGGTTTTTGCCGAAAACTAATCGATTTGTCAACTCCGTGACGGTCAACTCCGTGACGTGCGCCCACGTCATGCCGTTGACAGATTGTCATGGAATCCACATGTTCAAAAATCTAACAGCATTTAAATGGTATATATATATAATAGTGCCCTAACAGACATATTATATCTGTATTGTAGTCGTCCTTTCGTCATCCTTATAAGCATCGATATACAATGAGTTGAATTTTGTTAATGATAATGTTTCTGCTTGGTACTGATCTCATTCATTTCTTCATGCGTTTTATGCTCCCTCATTACTTCTCCCATTTAGGGCCCTTTTGCTGTTTTTTTGTCTTGCAATTATGCCTCCATTGTCAGTAGGCTGCGAAAGTGTACCTTTAGCTGACAGTGACTGATTATATATGTCTCATTGTTGCCTGAAGACTCTTAAAATGTGAAAGTCAACTGTGTGACGTGAACTACGTGACGCTTGTCAACTCCATGATGAATTTAGAAAAAAACACATTTTCTCAATTTTTAACAGAAATATTTAATTCTGTGCATTGCTGCCTATCACACATCTTGATATTATTAATATTAATAGATTAGCACTTTGAAAGGTAAAAAAAAATCGTTATTGAAAAATCCGAGGCAAAAGTGCCACATATTGTAGAAACCCTCATAAATGAAAAGCTGTATTTAAATATACAAACTGGTCTTCACTCGTAAGTTCTATTCTTTAAAAGCTTTGTTATAGTGAAATAGAACAGAAGAATTTGAATTTTAAAATACCTGGCATCATCTTTTCTGTTGCTTTGTTGAATTTGATGGTTTTGCTTTAATGCTGTCTGAAGTAAAGCTGACTTTCTGGATATTTTATTTTTATTTGCTGAAAACAACCCCCTTCAACCCTCAGTCACCTTAAAGATATATAGAGATGAAAAAGACAAGTTTAAATAGACAAGCTAGTGTTCATGAGCTCTGTGTAAAAAAGCTTTCTTTTATAAAGATATAAAAAATTGTGGAGCCCAGCCTTCGCTCGACGAGTGGGGCGCTTGGTCCAGAACTCCGTGCCGAACCTCCTCTCGTCCTCGCCACCTTCTGCCTCCTCGGCTCGGTCGCCATCTTCATCGTCTTCGTCTTCTGCGCCATCTTCGCCCTCGGGTGGTTTTCGTCTGGCCGCCTGGAACATCCGCTCGCTACGCAACAAATACGTGGCAGTGGAGACACTGTACAATCTTGCAACCTCGATCTTCTGGTCACCACTGAGTCTTGGCACCGGTTGCCAACTGACGTTGCTCTTCGTCGCTCGGTGCCCTCGGACTATGCGTTCGTCGACCAGCCGAGACATGGGGACGGGGATACCGACACCCGGGGCGGCGGAATCGTCATCATCCACCGCGCTGCCCACCGCGTCCGCAAGATTCCACTCTCTGCACCTCCGACGACCTTTGAGGTGCTCGCTGCTTCGGTGTCGTCACCCAGAGGCCCTTTAACAATCCTGGCTGTCTACCGTCCTGGTTCATCACCGCCGTCATCAACGTTCTTCGACGAGTTTACCACGCTGCTCGAACAGTTTGCATTGCACAATACTCAGATTGTCATCACTGGAGACCTTAACCTTGAGGACTCATCCTCGCCTGCTACATCTGAATTTCAAGCCGTGATCGACCAGTTCAGCCTGACCCAGCATGTTGCCGGCCCGACCTATAGGTGTGGAGGTTGGCTCGACGTCATTTCTCACACGCGATGACTGTACGCTGGCTGAGCTCTGCATTCATCCGCCAACCATCTCCGACCATGGCCTCGTCGTCGCCACCATCCCGTTTCTTCACGATGCGCCATCATGCCTTGCCAGACAGGTTCGAAGTTGGCGGAATCTCGATCGGGATCCCTTCCGGTCACCGCTACTCAAAGTTCTAGCCATAGCCGACCCGTCCATCCTGGCTGACCTCTCTGTTGCTGACATCTTCGCAACCTACGAAACAAACATGGACAAAGTTCCTTCCGCTGCGCCCGGCCAGAGTTCGTCGATAACGCACTTTCACCATGGTTCGACTTGGAGTGTCGCTCTCTCCGCCGCCAGGCTCGACGACTCGAAAGATCATATCGACGCACCAGGTCGCCCGTCGATCGCTCTGTCTGGGTGCGGTTTGTGCGAGACATGCATCGCCATTACCGGGACAAGTAGCGGACTATTGGGAGGCTAAGGACCCTAAGTGGCTATGGGCCACATTCGACGCCCTCCTTGGCCGGCGCCGGGCTGATCAACAAGCAGATACTCCATCTTTCTCAGCTGACGACTTCCTGGCTTCGCTCACCGCTAAAATCGCCGAAATCCGACATGACACCTTCCGGTGTGTATACCCCACCGGTCTACCACCCTACAGCCTGTAGTCTTTCTACCGTGGTCGCCGTCACCAGTGCAGAGCTGCGCCGCATCATTCTCACCTCTCCATCAATATCCTGTGAACTTGATCCTCTCCCGACTTTTCAGCTACAGGAATTTGTCGATGTGCAACTTGCGTTTCTTACCGTTCTGTGCATCCGGTCTATCGAGGATGTAGTTCAACCGCCGTCGTAGAAGCGCTCAATCCTGGTTCCTGTCCTCAAGCGTAGCGGACTCGACTCATCCGATCCTGTCAACTTTCGACCCATTGCTAATGTTTCATTTATGTCGAAAACTATTGAAAAGATTGCTGCTTGCTGTTTATAAATAATTTTGACGCAAATAAGCTGCTTCCGGAGTGCCAATCCGGTTCTCGGAAAGGCCACTCCACTGAAACCCTATTGCTCCGTCTCCTTTCGACATTTATGGGGCTGTAGATAGAAATTTTACTTAAGCGGCTACAAATTTCATTTGGCCTGTCTGGTAACTTTCTTAGTTGGCTGGGTTCATTCCTCAGTGAGCGCTCTTTCTGTGTGGTCCATGGGCCCTCTAGGTCCTCATGGGTCCCTGCCCCTTACGGCCTTCCGCAGGGCTCGGTGCTGAGTCCCCTTCTTTACATCATTTACACCTATGAGATCGGATCCCTACTTACTGTTTCTGTTGTGCTAGGTCACCTCTACGCTGACGACGTTCAGGCCTACCTGCACTGCCTTGCTACTAACGCCACCGCTGCCGTTCGAACAATGAGCCAGACTTTGGGCTCCCTGGAGGCCTGGATGTCAACGAACCGCCTGCGCCTCAACCCGTCGAAAACCCAATTTATCTGGCTGGGAACTCTGCAGCAGCTTGCGAAGCTGGACCTGTCCACCATTGCTGCAGACTTCCCCCATTTTGTCTATTCCTCTGTTGTCCGTGACCTTGGACCAAGAGTTAACCTTTGCCCCTCATATACACCGCCTCTGCCGTGACTCATACTATCAGTTGCGCCAGCTCCGCACTGTTGCTCGCTCACTTACTCCAGACGCCACCAAGACACTCATCCACTCTTTAATCTCATTCCGTCTTGATTACTGTTGCTCAATGAGCCTCACTCTATGTGGGCCTCCCAGTTGGTCGGTGGGGGTGCCTGGACCGGGTCCTGCGCTCCGCCGCACGCCTTTGCGGGCGCACCCCCAAATTTGGCCACGTCTCAGCATATATGCTGGATGTGCTTCATTGGCTTCCCCTCCTGCAGCGGATCTCGTATCGGGTCATCGCTTTGGTCTGGCGGTCCTTGCTGGGCCTCGCCCTCGCCTATCTACTCGACCTCTGCTGCCCTACCTTGGGTGCTCTGGGTCGTCGCTCTCGCCGCTCTACTGAGCGGGGCGTGCTCATGGTCCCCTTTGCCCGCACAGCTACTAAGCAGAAATCGCTCCTTCTCAGTGGTTGGCCCCTCGCCCCCTCCCTCTGAAACGCGCTCCCTTTGGCGCTGTGCCTGCATCCCAGAATCCACTCTGAATCCTTCTATTCTTGCCTCAAAACTGTCCTTTTCATCCGTGCTGGGTCGGGAGCGCTCCTGAGTAGTAACCTTGAAAGGGCGCTATATAAATCTTCGTAATGAATGAAAAAAGAAGAATCTGGATTTAAAAATACCTGGTGTCTTCTTTTCTGAGCTTTGCTTTGTTGAAATTGGCTTTACTTTATTGTTTTCTGAGGGAAGTTAACTTTCTGGATTTCTTAATTTTTACATGCTGAAAACCCCGCTTCAACCCTCGATTACCTTAAAGACAGAAAGCCATGAAAAAGCCAAATTAAAACCTACAAGCGGGTTCTGTGTTTCAAAAGCTGTCTGTCATAAATTTATACAAACGAAGAATCTGAATTTGAAATACCTGATGTCTTCTGTTCTGAGCTCTACTTGGATGCTGACTTTCTTGTCTTTACTTAGAAGTTGGTGTTAGTTTTGTCTTTACTTCACAGTTGGCTTTCTTGACATTTGTTAATTTGAAACAACTGAAAAACATTCAAACCCCTAAAGTAGCTTTAGGATACAAAGAATCTGAATTTGAACAGAACTGTCTTTGGTTCTTGAAATTGTCCTAATGTCCGCTTTGCTTTGATAGTGCCTATACCATATAAACTCCTGGAAATGGCTATTAAGGAAACATCCTTGATCATGGGAGACTTCAAATACCATATTGATTGGGAAAAACTGGAAGGAGAGAGAGAAAAAGATAGGATATTCTTGGATTTTATTGATGCCATCTTTATGCAACAGCATGTTATGGAGCCAACTGGAGGAGACAACATTTTGTACCTAGTCATAACAACTGAGGAAAATATGGTAGAAAATATGACTGTGGGGAAGCATTTTAGCACTAGTGATCATCAGGTTGTCAGATGGGAATAATATTAGTCATGGAGCAGACCCAGGAAGTCAAAGTGTATGTGAAAAGACCCAACACTTTAAGGCAGACTATGAATTAGTGAGGAAAAGACTGAGGGAAAAGGATTTGGAATCTGCAGTGGGAGTGAACGATGCTTGGAAGAAGTTTAATGAAGTTATGAAAGAGATTATTGAGGAGAACATACCCAAGCACAAAAGGACCAACAAGAAGAGGCCAACGAAAGAGAAGGGCAAAGAACAAAGCTTAATTGGAAGAATTTTCAGCAGTTGAAGAAGGAAAGAAGGAATGGACTGGATTGTGACTATGTTGCAAGACTTGAGAAATCAAAAGCAAAGTATGCGAATAAAAGAAACATCTGCAATAATGCAAACAGGAAAGCAATAAAAAGCTTTGAGGAGAAGTTATCAAGAAATGTCAAAGAAGACAGCAAGAGTTTCTACAACTATGTTAGAAGCAAGCAGAAAAGGAAAGAAATGGTGTGGCCATTGAAAAGGAAGAGGAGAATGGAGAAGTTATTGTGGAAGATGTGGAAGCTGCTGAAACGCTTAATAAATATTTCAGCTCAGTGTTTACATTGGAGGAATTAGGAAACACTCCTGAGCCCAACCAAGCATTTTTAGACAGTGGTGGTCAAGACTAACACAGATAATGTTCACTAAGGAAAATGTGGTGGAACAGCTAAAAAGGTTAAAAACTGACAAGAGTCCAGGAATAGATGAACTACATCCTAAATTCTTACATGAAGTGAGGGAAGAAATTGGAGAGGCATTAGCACAGATCTTTAATAAATCGATACAAACTGGAGATGTACCACAGGAATGGAGAGATGCTCTCATAGTGCCATTGTTTAAAAAGGAAATAGAAGTGAACCATGTAACTATAGACCAATCAGTTTAACCAGTGTTGTGTGTAAGGTCATGGAGAGAATTGTTAGGATAATATAGTGGAACGCTTGAATTCATTCATTCATTCATTCAGAGCATTTATATAGCGCCTCTTCAAGAAGCTACTCAGAAGCGCTCCCGGCCCAGCCACGACTAAAGAAAAAGACTTGAGGGACTTGTAGAACCCTGCCGGTTGGCTCACAAGTAAAGAGCGGAGCTTAAGCGGGAGGTCATTCCAGGTGGAAGGTCACACAACCGAAAAAGCACGGCGCTGCTTAACAGCCAAGCGTGCCCGTGGAACTAGGAGCTCACCCCTCGTCGTAGAACGAAGTGCCCCACGCACTGCAACGTCGGACACTGGGCGGCAAAGATCACGCAAGTAAGATGGAGCACAGCCAAGAACGCAGCGAGAAACCACAGCAGCAGCGCGGTATGAGATCCGCTGAGAGATAGGCAGCCAGTGCAACACATCACGTATGTATGCAGAGACAGGAGAGAACTTAGGAAGTCGTCCAATGAGACGAGCAGCCGAGCGTAGAACTCGATCTAGTCGCCCCAGAACCCCAAGAAGAAGGCCAGCAAGTAGGGAGCAACAGTTGTCAATTCGACTGGTAACAAAGGCGTGAACAAGGACCACGACCGCATCATGAGAAAGAGAGCGAGAGACCACTCGAAGCTGACGAAGCTGATAATAACAACTTCGTGCAACCAGGTTCACATGTTGAGACAAAGTAAGCTCAGAGTCAAGAGTAAGCCCCAGATCACGAACTGTGACGGAAAAGGTTATGAATGAGCATAATAATTATTATTAAGGGCAGTCAACACGGATTTACTAGAGGTATCTCGTGTTTGACAAATCTTTTGGAATTCTTTGAGGAAGTCTATGTGAGGATAGATGAGGGAAATCCTGTAGATGTAATTTACTTAGATTTTGCCAAGGTATTTGACAAAGTACATCATAAAAGACTGGCCAAGAAGTTGCAAGCATGCGGGATTAGAGGGCAGGTACTAGCATGGATTCAAAGCTGGCTATCAGGAAGAAGACAAAAGGTGGGCATAGGTGACAAACATTCTAGCTGGACGACAGTGCTAAGTGGAGTGCCACAAGGATCAGTGCTTGGGCCATTGCTGTTCGTACTTTTTATTAATGACATAGACGATCGGGTTTTATCGAAAATGTCTAAATTTGCAGATGATACAAAACTATGTAGAGCAGTGGGAAATGAAAAAGAAGCGGAGATACTATGGGAAGATCTAAGAAGAATGTTCAGATGGTCACAGGACTGGCAGATGCTCTTTAATGTGGAAAAGTGCTCAGTGATGCATATGGGGAAGAGAAACAGCGAGTTTTCATATGAAATGGGGAGTATGGTGTTGAAAGTGAGTGAGGAAGAAAGGGACGTGGGAGTGATTATGCACAAGAGTGCAAAACCCTCAAGGCAATGTGCTGAAGCATCAAAAAAGGCTAACTCGACTTTAGGCATGATAAGAAGGACAATAGTCACCCGAGACAAGGATACAATATTGAGGTTGTACAAATAACTGGTTAGGCCACAGTTGGAATACTGCATCCAGGTATGGAGTCCATACCTGAAACAGGACATGGAAAAGCTGGAGAAGGTGCAAAGAAGAGCTACAAAAATGATTTGGGGCTACAAGGATTTGGGCTATGAAGAAAGGTTGAAAAGGTGTGGATTAACAAAACTGGAGAGAAGGAGGAACAGAGGAAACCTAATTGAAGCCTACAAGATAATTACTGGAAAGGAGGCAGTGCAGAAGGAGAAGTTTTTTTAATTAGCACCAAACAAGGCAACACGGGGACATCGTTATAAATTATTTAAGAAACCGAAAGGGACATTAGGGCAGAAATTCTTCAGTACAAGAGTTGTAGATTTGTGGAATAGTTTGGATGATAGTACTGTCTCAGTGGACACTATCACAGCTTTTAAGAAGAAGCTAGGAAAACTGGGCTATTAATCATGTTCCAGGTTAACTGCAGTTGTTCTAACACAGACTAAACATCTTCTCAACCACTTAAAACCCTGGTTATGTTATGTTATGTATAGTTGACTTCTTGGATATTTTTCTAAATGTCAGTATCAGATGAAAACGTCTGTCTCATATAGGCTAAAATGTCATATTCAGCTTAAAAAGTCTTCAAGTATTAAAGTGTGTTAAAGACGTAAATCAGAAGAATCCGAATTTGTATATACCTGGTACATTTACTTTGCTCTGATGTTGCTTTCATGATCACTTTTCATTATATTTCTTCAATATTTTCTTCATTATGTTTTTTATAGTTATCTGCTGAAGAGCACTTTATTCTCCTAAACTGTCTTACAGTTATAAAACAGAAAAACTGAATTTGAAAATACCTGTTATATCCTGCCATGATCTTTGCTTGAAAGCTGACTTTCTGGGTGCCTTCTCTGCTTTGCTGTAATGGATTTGCCTTTGGCTTTACTTTAAAGTTGACTTTCTGAATTCTTTATTTTTATCAGCTGAAGAAATCTCTCAGACATATTAAGATGTCTTAATGACCTGAAACAGATTAAACCAAATTTTAAAATATATACTGCTGTGTTCTACATTAAAGTTTATGATCTGAAATCATATATATTTGTCTGCATGAAATATCTTCACCCCTTAAAGTGTATGGGCTTTACTTGAAAGCTGACTTTCTGGATATGTGGTCTTCTGGGCTGTGTTGCCTTTGTCTTGATTGTTGCATTGCTGTAATCTAATCTAATCTAAAGACTTCTATAGCACCGTTATCATAAAGCACATGGTAGCAATCAGTAATGCAATATTGTAATATTACATTTCTACAGCTGAACTCCAAAGTCTCTTAAAGTTATAGAAAATCTGGTGATTTGTTGATAATTATAATAGCAGGAAATGAACCCATGTATACATACCACTCTGTCTGTCGTAAACTGCACTCCTGTCCAAGGGGCAATTTCTGGCTGGTTGTAAAGGGGAAAGACCTACATTGGGCTGAACTGAAATGCATGGAGCAAATGTATCATCAGTGGGATATACACATTTGCAGTGGAGAGAACTTCCTCCTACAAATATCAACTTATATTTTCCTTACTCTATTAAACTGCTTAAGGAGGTCCGAAGAAGATTACACATAAAGGAAGATCTAATACAGTCAGTAATGAGAAGGAAATTGGGTCTGTTTGGACATATATGCAGAATGGACAATAATAGAAAAATAAAAACTGTCATGATGGGTATGATGGATGGAAGTGGACGAAGAGGAAGACCTAACAGGGAATGGACTGATGACATCAGGGATTGGTGCAAACAAGACCTACACAGTTTGAATGTATTGGCGCAAGACAGAGGATTATGGAAACAGATGACGAAATTTGCATTGGACATGTCCCTACGCCTACGGGCTTTCGGCCCATGGATCCTGATGATGATGATGATGATTAAACTGCTTTCTGCTGACTCCTGTTCTTTCCGTAAAATTAATTTTTAATGCTTTATGCATCAAATATCCAGTATTCTTATACTTTAGCAGCTACAATATAATAGTTCTCTTTTTATTAAGTGTAAGTGCTATTTACCTGCCTCTCACAGTTAACTCGAGCACGTTTACTTGTACATAGAGAATGACCTCTGTATAGTTTAACTCTAAAAAATTGATTGAAAATTGACTGCAAAGAAATGCCTATGTATGTTAGGCCTATCCATGTAGCCTATAGCTGTAGGCGTAAGGATGCCAAAATTCTGCATGACAGCATAGGCCTAACTGAATTAGCGTATTTTGTTTATCTTGACGTACTGCTTTTTCTTTGCAGGAGCATATATATTACTCAATTTTTAGGCGAATAGTTTATCTAAATTTGTGTAAAGGATTTCATTCTTTATTAATTTAATAGGCCGGTAGGCGGTAGAAGGTCTGTTAGTATCGGCCTACCATCGACATAAACCAAAGTAAACATTCAGCTCTAGCAATGTCATTTTTCCTCACGCATTCCTTGGAATATTTCGATAACAAAAGATTTCAAAAGCTTGTAATATCTATAACCTGGTCGATCTTCTTATTTCTGAACATCAGACGTGCCTTTTCTGCCAAAACTACGCCGAAAAGAAACCTAAACTCGACTTTAAAATGAAAATTTGAGAAACAACCTTCTAAGAATTCACGTCTGCACAGAAAACTTGCGTTACCGTGGCAACAGATTTGACGTCATCAGTACCCTTTGTTTTACGATATGACGTCAGCAATTATTATCCAATCACGGAACTGATGTAAATCACGTGCAACTTTTGTCCAATCATTTTCTGGTAATAGTTAAGTAAGTAAGTATATTCTTTATCAAACCGGTTGCAGCAGGGCCGATCTCCGGTGTACAGTCATCGTAAAAATACAAAATCAATAGGATTGCAAGTTGCAACGTTCTTCCTATTAATTTTTTCCTCGTGTTATTGTCAGTAAGAGTGAAGACCCTGTCATGAGAGCGTGGGCGTAGAGCATATAGGTATGATAGGTAGTAGATTTCCTTGGTGGGAGCAGGGCTGTTAAAGGCTTGGTTTTTTGGTTTTTGGTTTTTTTGGTTTTAAAAAACAAAAAAAACAAAAATCTGCAAATTTTGGTTTTTTGGTTTTTTACAAATTTCAAAATTATAAATGCCAAAATGTCGTCTCTCTTCAAGTCTCTTTTTGGCAATTGTTTTATGGTCTTCTATTAACTTCGTTTTATGACATTCTACGGTTCTACTGAGAACAGTCTGTTCTAATTAATTTCATTTATATGCATCTGATTAATTTGAACGGTAATATGCCATTTTTATGAGTTTTATGATCCGAAATAGGAAAATCTCCAAAACAAAAAACCAAAAAACCTGTTGAAGTTCACTTTAGTTCTTTAGGATTATTTAGATATAGAACTGATCAGAGTTTAAACATTTTAATTAGCACAACGAGCAAAGAAGAACGTAAACCGGAAGTAGAGTACATAGAGTACTAAAGAGTCCTCTTAGCACACCACCTATTGTCCAGAATGTGTATAACACAGGCTTAATTCCAACACCCCCACTTTACACACATTCTAAAAACAGATCAGAGTCTTATTTCAGAAACCCCATGCCTAAGATGCATTTTGCATGTACATCTTTAAACAGTCCCTTTGTCAGACAGTCAGCAACCATGTCTGTTGTAGCTATCTGTTCAACACATATATCTCCAACAGTGATTCTATCTCTAATAAAATGATGTTGGATAGCAATGTGCTTGGTCTTGGCTCGATATCCAGGATTTCTTGCGAGATCAATTGCACCTTTGTTGTCACAGAAGATCTTCACAACACTAGAGGCTTGAGGAACTAGTTCTTGATGAAGTCCCTTCAACCATACAGCTTCTGCAGCAGCCATGCTCAGAGCCATATATTCTGCTTCAGTGGTTGACTTTGCAACAGTTGGCTGTTTCTTAGAGTTCCAACTAATTGCCGCACCACTCAACACAAAAATGTATCCTGTAGTTGATTTTAGATCCCTTTTGTCTCCACCCCAATCAGAATCACTGAATCCAGCTACATCTTCATCATTTTTCCTGTATATCAACTTTAAGCTTGCAGTTTGTCTTAGATATCTAAAGATTCTTTTAACTGCAACCCAATGGGCTTGGCCATAGTTGTTGTTGAATCTACTCATGACCCCCACTGCAAACGTAATGTCTGGTCTTGTAGCTTGTGCTGCAAACATTAAGCTCCCAACCGCTTCTTGAAAAGGAACCTTCAGCATATCTTCCTTTTCAGCTTGACTGTTTGGAAGAAGTTCTTCCCCGAACAAGTCTTGGTTTGGATCAAGTGGAGTTGATACACCATTACACTCATTCATATTGAAACGAATCAGCATTTCTTCAATATATTTCTCTTGATCAAGTGAAATTGTTCCCTTTTCACGATCTCTCTGAATATGTATGCCTACACAATAATGCGCTTCTCCCAAATCTTTCATCTTAAGACGTTTCATCAGATCCACTTTCAGTTTCTGTTTCTCTTTCTTATTGTTCGAGAAAATCAAGAGATCATCCACATACACAGCAATGATTAAGATCTTTCCATTTTCATTCTTGTAATAAATACATGTGTCGAAATTTGACTGCAGAAATCCAAGATCTTTCAGCAACTTGTCTAGTTTCTTGTTCCAAGCTCGGCTGGCTTGTTTCAGGCCATAAATTGACTTATTCAACCGACAAGTTCGATTATTTAGCCGATAACCACTTGGTAATTCCATGTAAACTTCTTCTTCTAATTCAGGATTCAAGAATGCCGTTGTGACATCCATTTGATCGATGTCCAAGTCATACTTTGCTGCAAGTGCCATTAGAAAACGGATGGATGTGTAACGTACAACAGGTGCGTAGGTTTCCTCATAATCAATGCCTGGCTTTTGTGAACAGCCTTTAGCCACCAAACGAGCTTTGTAACGTTCAACTGTACCATCTACTTTCAGTTTCGTTTTGAACACCCATTTACATTTTATAGCTTTCCTACCATCAGGTACATCAGAGAATGTCCATGTATGATTTTCAACATGTGCCTTGATTTCTTCTTCCATGGCATGTTTCCAATCATCTGCATTCTTAGAACCGAGGGCTTGTTCAACTGTTAACGGATCGATGTTTCTGCATAAGGTAGCTTGATTTACCACAAAGTCCTCATTAAATATCCTCTTATTCGGAACATGAGTTCTTTTTGGCCGTCCATCATCCTCAGAAATATTTGCATTGCTCAGTGGAATATCTGCTGTTGTATCATCAACGAAATCAACATTGGAATCTCTCAACTCTTCATTTTCAGTGCATGCGCCATCAGTAATGTTAGTCTTTGTACTGGTAGACTCCCCCACTTCAACAGGAGCCTGGATTAACTGGAACTGCTGTTGAGGAGGTATCAAAGAGTCTGTAGGAGAAACAATACTGTCATCAGAAATAACTGGGAAAGGATCGAATGAAGATATCGGTCGAACTGAGAACTGAGATTCGAAGAAAACAACATCCCTTGATTGAGTGAGTTTCTTGGTAAATGGATGAAGAAGTCTGTATCCTGTGGTGCCTTCTGAATAACCAACAAAGATATACTCCTTTGACTTTGAGTCCCATTTTCTGCGAGAATTTCCAGAAATTTTTGCCAAGGCTTTGCATCCAAAAACACGAAGATGACTAAGATCAGGTTTTCTTCCCGTCCATGCCTCTTCAGGTGTCATGTTTGGTAGAGCTTTTGTGGGTGAGCGATTCTTCAGGTAGTTGGCAGTGTTAACTGCTTCTGCCCAAAAGTCTGTGCTTACATTGGATTCCATTATCATGGATCGAGCCCTTTCCACCAAAGTTCTATTTAGACGCTCTGCGATTCCATTCTGTTCTGGAGAATATGGAATCGTCGTCTCATGTCGAATTCCGCAGCTTCGTAGAATGGTCAAAAAAGCATTATTGACATATTCTGTACCATTGTCTGTCCGTATAGCTTTAATACGTGCACCAGTCTGGTTTTCAACAAGTGCTTTGTATTCCTTGAACTTGTCGACAACCTCAGTCTTTGACTTCAGAAAATAGACAACCGAGTGTCGTGTGAAATCATCAGTGAAGGTAAGAAAATACCGTGCACCACCAACAGATGATACTTGCATAGGACCACAAAGATCAGAATGAATAAGCCCCAGAACGTGTTCTGCACGTTTGACTCCTGTTTTCTTAAATGGTTTCCGATGCTGTTTGCCTTTCACACATGCTTCACAAGGAATGCTTGAGACTTCGTCTAATTGAACACCAGACGACATCTTAATTTGCAACAGACGCATCGAAGGACGATTAAGATGTCCAAGACGACGATGCCACAAGTTCACAACGCTTGTTGACATTACTGCAAACGAATGTGATTTCTGGCGATCCAGGCAATATAGTCCATTAACTGCTGTGGCAGTAGCAATGACATTCTTTGAATTGACCTTCAACTGTTGGTTGATTATACGACAACCCTGTTCGTCAAACAAAACAGTTTTACCTTCCTTTGCTATCTTGTGAACTGCTAAAAGATTGATTGCTAAATCTGGAGCATGAACCACATCAAAGGCAGTCATTGTTTCTTTTGACGACAATGGAATGGATATGTTCCCTGTTCCAGTACTTTTCAATTTAGTTCCATTTGCAATTCCAACCTGTTGACTATCATTAGGAGTAAAACTCTCAAACCAGTCAAGTCTCGATGTTAGATGTACTGTAGCACCAGAATCAAGGTACCAGTCATCACCTGTCGAAGTGGTGGAATTCTCTGATGAAACAGAAAAATTCGTGTGTGCTGACAAGGCACCAACATGTGCACTAAAAAAAGGTTTATTTTGTTTAGCACTGATCCTTTTTGAAGATTTGTATTGATCGCACTGTGGACGAGTATGCCCATACTGATTGCATTCAAAACATCTTGGTCCTTTTGGTTTACCCTTCTTTTGGAGTCTGGGCATGGAGAAGGCAGACTGAGTTGCACTTGCACTTGCACTTGCTCCAATATTCTTAATGCCATCTTGTAGCAAAAGACCTTTTACAAACTCCACTGTTGTGTCTTGTTTTGACCCTTGAATACCCAATATCAGAGGCTGAAATTGGTCAGGAAGGCCACCAAGTATTATACCTCCCACAACATTCTCCGGAAAGGGTTGACCAATCGACTCTAACTGTTCAGCAATTGATAAAATGTGATCAACATACTGTTGCATCGAAAGAAAATTTTCGAAACGTGTCTTGAACAAACTCGAATATAAACCAATTAGGCGAACCAAAGCAGTGCTTTCATATTCACCTCTCAATGCATCCCAAGCAATTTTTGCAGTTTGGCATTTCTTTGTGATTTTTGCCGCGCAAGGCTTTAGACTGAGATTGATTTTGGCTAACGCTCGTAAGTCCAAATCCGGATCAACAGACTGACCTTCTTTTGGCAAAATGCAACACCATAGACCAGCGTCTATCAAGAAATTTTGCATCCAGAACTTCCAATCACCATAATTCTTTCCATCAAGATGTTTCGCTTCCGATAACCCTCCAAGTGAACTTGAAGTTGCTCGAATGTTTTTCAGGCTAATCTCCGTCTGAATTTGCTGCATTTGCAGTTGTAATTCTTCTAATGACGACATGTCGGAATGAACACGCGGTACAAAGAACACAATAAAAACAGCTTCTGTCGACACTGATAAAAAACGATAAATCTCGAAAAATATTAGTCGACACGCAGTAAACAGTTCTTTACAAGTCGGCCTGGGCCCATAACCTGTTGAAGTTCACTTTAGTTCTTTAGGATTATTTAGATATAGAACTGATCAGAGTTTAAACATTTTAATTAGCACAACGAGCAAAGAAGAACGTAAACCGGAAGTAGAGTACATAGAGTACTAAAGAGTCCTCTTAGCACACCACCTATTGTCCAGAATGTGTATAACACAGGCTTAATTCCAACAAAACCAAATAAAACCAAAAAACCAAAAAACCAACTTTTCATTTTGAAAAAAGTTTGGTTTTTTGCACCCCTGGGTGGGAGGCACTGCCAGCATTGGGAGCAACTTATGTAAAACCAAAGATGTAAAACATGCCCTGGTTTTTACAACAGCTGTGAAGAGATCTATGACAGTATCAGCACAGTTTAAATAATTAATTATTTATACTGTGGTATATCCTTTATAATAACAAAAATTTGTAATAACATATGGAAAACTGGAAAGTGGCCAGAAGATTGGAAAAGTTCAGTCTTTATCCCTTTATTTAAAAAAGGAGACGCAAAAGAGTGTGAAAATTACAGGACAATAGCAATGATATCACACATAAGCAAAATATTACTCAAAATAATACATAAAAGAATGGAGAGTACAATAGAGAGAGAGCTTCCTGATAGTCAAGCAGGATTTAGGAAATTTCGTGGAACGTCACGTGATCATATTGCCAATATGAGGTGGATAATGGAGAGACAAAGGGAGTTTGGACAGAAAGTATACATATGCTTCATTGATTATAGCAAAGCGTTTGACTGCATTAATCATGAATTGATGTGGAAAACCTTGGGAGAAATGGGAATACCGAAACACTTGATACAACTTCTTAGGGGTTTGTACGAAGATCAGATAGCGGTGATAAGGATCGACTGAATATGGAGATACTGACAGATTCAGGATTAGGAAGGGAGTGCGGCAAGGATGCATTCTGTCTCCTTTCCTATTTAATATGTATGCTGAAAGGATAATGAGGCAGGCGGGAATGGATGAGGCTATGGAAGGAATAAAGATAGCGGGAAGAACAATGAACAATCTGAGATACGCTGACGATACAACACTATTGGCGGGTAAAAAAACCGATTTGGTAGAACTAATAAGAAGACTCAAGAGTGAAAGTGAAAAAGCAGGACTCTACTTCAATATAAAGAAGACAAAGATCATGACAACAGAGGAGGAGGACAGTTTTGTAGTAGATGGAGAGGAAATAGAAACGGTAACTAGCTTCACGTTTTTGGGATCAGTAATAGAAAAAGAGGGAAAGTGTGATATGGAAATAAATCGTAGAGTAGCGATAGGAAAAACTGCAATGAATGGTCTGGAAAAATATGGAAGGACAAACATGTGAGTATAGACACGAAAAAAGATTGGTGAAGGCTCTGATCATACCAACAGTAACATACGGCAGTGAGACATGGACAATGACCAAGAAAATGAAAAAAAAGATTAACGCATGCGAAATGTGGATATGGAGGAAGATGCAGAGAATATCATGGAAAGAGAAAAGGACCAACGATTGGGTGCGCATGAGTATCGGAATTGAGAATGAAGAGACACTACAACAAACAGTGCTAAGAGCAAAGTTGAGGTTCTTTGGTCATGTCATGCGATCAGATGGATTGGAAAAGGAAATGATGTTAGCATATGGAGAGGGAAGGAGAAAACAAGGACGACCAAGGAAAAAGTGGATGGACGAGATACATGAAACAACTGGAATGAATTTGGCAGAACTGAGAGATGCGACGGCGGACAGAAGGAAATGGAGAGGCTTGATCATGAAGGTCGCTAGAGTTCCGGGAACTGACAGCACAAGGTAACAAGGTATATCCTTTATTCAACCAACTGCTTGTAAACCGCACTTTGGTATAGCCTGGGACTATTATTCAGTTATAATAATCCCAGGTATAGCCTACATGAGAGTTTTAAGAAATCGTGAATGAATCATCCTTTTTGTAATAAATCATCCTGATTATAAATGGCACGCATTAATTGTCTCTATTTCTTCCAAGTAACAGCTTTATCACGCCAAATAGGCAGAAAAACAAGTTAAACAACCAACCGATGCAAAATGAGAAAGGAAAAACACAGCACCAATTAATATATTAGCACAGTATAAATAATTATTTATACTGTGATTTATAGTCAGAAGCGATAGGCCCATTGTACACATGCCATCCAACTTATTATACATCCTACAACTGTAACAACAAGATGTAGGCTACGTAAGCCTATCCAAAGAAGACATAATAGTAGGCCTATAGTACCAACGAGTTCCAACACAATATCATGTTATTGCGTGTTTTCGTTGGCAAGAGTGTAATCGTGTTCCTTGCCTTTTTAAAGGTCTTTGCTTTTTGAAAACATATAAGAAGTGCTAAAATGTGTGAAGTTCTCAAAAGTAACTTTGAAGAAGCATTTCCTCAAGTCGAGAGCTCTCTAAAAAATGCCGACTTCATTGGTTAGACAAGTGATTTATTAATATAGAAAATTTGGACAATTTTCTAAGAAAATAGCAGTAGATTACGTCAAAATTGCAAGTTCCCAAATATCGCCCATAACGGCACACTGCACCAGTGATGCCCATGGAATACTCGTTGGTACTAGAGGCAGAGCCCTTCGCTCTTCCTCTAGTGTGGAGCTTTTGGCCCTCGTGCTAGAACCTCAACCTGTCAGCGTCGTGCTTTCTCAGTTGTAGGTACTATCTGGAATGGTCTTCCGTTGGAGATACGCCTGTTACCTAGGGATAATTCATCTACGTTCTACAGGCTCCTTAAGACTTACTTGTAACACCGTGGTTGGACTGGGTAGGCTTCTTGAAGGGGCGCTATATAAATGGTAATCCCGTAGTTTAGGTTGGTAAATTATTTGAATGTCTTCAGTGTCATACTTGACGTTGGTAAGTTAGCAGTCTACCTATGTCCATGATAACTTCCATCACTCCAACTTCCATTTCATCGGAAAACATTTTCATCAATCAATTTGAAAACATATAAGAAGTGCTAAAATGTGTGAAGTTCTCAAAAGTAACTTTGAAGAAGCATTTCCTCAAGTCAATTCATTCAATGAAAAACGTTACCCAAATTCTATTTAAGCAAAAAGGGTTAAACCGTAGTTTACGTTGTTAAATTATTTTATATCATCAAATTAAAATGGAAGCTGGATTTATGAAAAAAAATTGTTTCCCTAAAGGGAAGTGGGATTGATGAAACCATTTCTATGTGTAATAGAAGTTGGATTGATGGAAATAATTTTTATCGTAAATAGAAGCTGGATTGATGAAACTAAGTTTTTGATGCAATAGAAGCTGGATTGATAAAATGATTGCTTCTGTAAGTAGAGACTGGATCCATGAGAATAGTTCTTTGCTTAAATAAAAGGTCCATGAAAAAAAATTGTTTTTGGTAAAAAAATTATTCTTTTGGTATTTGTATCGGTAGTTCAGGGATGTGCCGATTCCGATTAATCGGTTTATGGAAAATCCAGCGAAAACTGGTTTGCAGATCAAGATTCAGTCAAACCCTAGTTCTTCCTAATAAATTTTGTTTCTGGTCGTATTAAGCGTATTTTACATACTTATATCCTGGTGTGTGCAACTATAATGTGTCAACGTTTAAAATAGTTTGTGATGCTGAAAGAATTTGCTATATTTGGTAATGTTTAAATCATAGATTACCCTTCTGTTTTTCCATGAGGTTGGTTAAGTACTTATTAACGCCATTGTCAATGGCATTGTCAATGGCCACCAGCTTGTTCACAATTTTTGATAGCATGTTATTGCGTGTATGTATATAAAATCTCGTCATGGTATTCTTTTGGCTGCTTTTACATCAGATTTGTGTGAAATTTCAGCTTTTGATTTGGAGTTCTCTGGACTGTCAGCTTTTGAAAATGAACAGAATAGGTAAGGTGATATTTTAATTAATCGTCTCATAATCTATGGCAAAATGATTAATTAGTGATGATTGTATAAGTAAATGAGGCAGTCAACCAGTTAATCAGAGTCAGGAGGTCAGTTGACTTATATATAGCATGAGTTGACTTATGAGAACGTACAAAACAGTAACTGAGGCATTGATGGACAAGGCATTTCTCACAACTGGTTACAGTGTTAGTGTCTTTGTATCAGCCTATGGGTTGTTATGTTGGAATTCGCGATTCATCAGGCACATGGTTTTGCACATCTGCTCATTATTAACCTTCAAATTGTCAGTAATTTCGCCGATCAAAGCAAAAACCCATCATCAGTATTGTCCATATAATATTTCACATATGCCAACTCCTGTATGCAGTTTTCCATCACTTAAAGTCTATTTTCTTACAGTAAATCTCAGAAAATAATGATCCTGACTGAGATGTTAGAAGAAATTATATACAGCTTATATCCATATGTATTTTATACAATGTACATTGTGCATGCATTCATATGTTTGTTCACATGTGTGCAAATGTATACATGTACATATACATTACAAGGGCTTGTACATTTTGGGATGCCATACACTTTATGTATGCATATACAATTATACATATCTTGGCTTTTGTAGAGTGCTCTTTAAGAACCTGTCAAAAGCGATATTATGTAGATACAAATGCACGTACTTTTTGGGCTCCCCAAATACCTTGCTACGTCACTGCTTGGTGGACTTCAACTTAGCAATAATATGATCTGAAAAGATAATTTTGTTTATCTTTTAGTTTATTTGACACTCCTGAAGTGCGATATCACAAGCTCAGACGTAGCGTGTCACAGCTGACGGTGACACAGATTGGTAAGGTTTCAATAATTGTGTATGATCTCAGCTTTTATAATTAATTACTGGTATTAATTTCTTATTGAAAGCTGTTGTTATGGTATGCATTAGGTACGTAATAAACTGGAACCACATTGTATTGTTACCATTGGGAGCCATTATTAAGTCCTCTTGTATTACGAGGTTGCATAATAATGGAGCAATGGTTGTTGTTTCAAATCAAATGATTTTAGAACGTGATTTCAAAGCAACTGCAATAAGTTTTTTTTTATTTGCAATCATTTTAGATAATTTGTTTTTAAAATTAGTAAATATTAGGGTGATTTCTGGAGCCTGAAATACAGTTGTTCACTACAATGTTATATCAGAAGTTTTGCCAAAAAGAAGCAAGTTATAAGAGATTCGAGTGTATATCAGCCACTTGGTTACAGAGTTTTAATTATTGATGCAAACATTTTGGAAAAGTTTAATTTGTTGCAAAGACTTATACACTTGGTAAACAGTTTCACATTTTGTTGTTCACTGGAAATGTTGTATAAATAGGAATTCAGTGCAGAGCCTCTATAATGTATAAGTAGGGAATTAAGTTTAAGGTCTTGTTTATAGTTTTCAAGGCATTGCATTTTATTAGTAGACCTGTCTTTTTGCTTACCCACTTCTCATATGAACAAATATTGCATTGAATTGGCAGACATTTTGACTGTTGTTGTGCCTGCATCAGAGTGCTCTTGGGCTCTTGGACATATCTGGTGATTTGTCCAACTCTATGGAATTCATTACGTAATTCTGTCCACTCTCTGTTGTTTTATATGATGCAGGTCTTTACTCAAAACTCACCTGTTTCATCATGCTTACCCACCACAGCCAGTCTTCTGGTCTCGTAAGTCTACAACCCTTGGTTCTGATTTTTGCTTCAGGTTTGTCGGCTTTTGTCAAAGGTGCCACATGTGCAATTGGTAACAAGTAAGATGTTAAATTTAGGATGTTTGAGGAATGTGGTGATGTTGGTGGTGGTGGCAGTGGTGGTGAGGGTGTTGGCATTGGTGGCGATGTTGGTTGACTGAAAGATCCTTTAAACTGTTTCTCAAACTTGTGTTTTACAGAGGCACTTAACTCTTTACAGGGTAAAATGTAAGGAAGGATGTAAGGATGAGGAGGCTTTAAAAGCTACTGTGAAAACAATACTTCTCGTCATTATAGGATTTAACAGATGTTACCATTACGTGTAGCAGATACTACATCGTTTTACATACTTTGTACATCAACATTTATTGTTTAGAGGTTTTCAAAACCCTGCTTTATGCCTAGATGCATATGTAAATGCAGTTTTCTATCTTTCCTCAAGTGGAACACTTCTATTGCGAACAGCGGGTAGATGAAGGAACTTTGTCAAATAATTGCTTAAACTTGAAGTGTAGGACTATGTTTTAGTTGAGAGAAATTTGTCAACTGTGCTTAAAAAACTGAATTCATTCCTGTTGTGCTGTTTTCAGTTTCCTTGCTCAGACATTCAACTTCTATGTATATCCATCTGCATTTGGTCCGGTTGATGTTCGTTTCGTGTTCCAGGTATTTCTTCTGCTTTTGTGCAACATATATTACTGGAGAGGTTCTTTAGAGTTCTTTAGGTTCTTTAAGAGCTTTATATTACTACCTGTATTTGTGCATACAGTTACATGCAGACATACATACATAAATTCACACATCAGACATAAAATCAATCATACTGGTACAAACATCATTACATACATGCCTTTGCTAACGTATGTACATGTACACAGTTGCCTGCATACATGCATATGTACAGACATCATGCACACACTTATAATACATACAGTCATCGTGTATATGTAAATATGTGCATACCATATTTTCCAGACTAAAAGTCACAGTTTTAACATGAACTTCTAGGGATGTGAAGGAGCGACTTATGTATGAACTTTTAGAAATGTTGGACTACCTTGGTTATAATCTGCAGGTTTGAAAGAATTACTAAAAAGGGAAGATATTAACCCTTCAACTGGTTAGCAGGCAATAAAATGTGCTTGCTAAAATGGTTGGAGAGCCAACGACCTTCCTACATAACATAAGTTTAACCTTTAATTAATCAATAAATATACCTACAATTTTTCCATCGGTTATTTGTACACATGGGATAGTTGTGGAAATATTGGGCCTGAAAGTCGGCTATCTGTTTCTTTTTACAATCGCATTCAATTCAATTCAATGATGGTGCATCAATGGCATTGATGGTGCATACACTGTGTAGTATATTGATTCTACACAAAATTTGCCAGTTTTGTATCTTACCATCTTCTTGAAAGGTCTTTTAAAATATGTAGTACAGAAAATACAAGTACATTTGTATAATTGTACATACCTACACACATACATGTGCACATGTGGGGCGCGGTGGTGTAGGGGTATGTTCGGTGCCTTGCAGCCAGAGGGTTGCGGGTTCGAATCCACCTCAAGGGGGTATGTTTGGTGCCTTGCAGCCGGAGGGTTGCGGGTTCGAATCCAGCTCAAGCCACCACGTAAGGACCCTTGGCAAGTCCTTCACTCGCAATTGCTCATGCGCTTCGGCATGAAACTCCGATTCAGTGTCCGTGCTGTAGTCGGGAGCGCCTCTGAGTAAAAATCTTGAAGGGGCGCTATAACAAGTGCTCATACATACATACATATTTACACACATTCGTACATTGCTTTACAATTTGGCTTCTTGACATTTCTTTGTCCTTTTTTGCCAGTAGTTAAGAGACCACGTGATTTGATCGTCATTTTGTCTTGTCAGTTTGATAACATCTAACAACACTAGCCCATGCAATTATGTTGTGAGGAGCTCCCAAGTAGCTACTCTGATCTCGTTGAATTTTTTTCGGTTGCTCATTGCATGTTTTGACTTTTGTTACATGTTTTACCATTTTAGTCTTCGTGTGGACACTTTTTAAGTCGTTACAAATTTGATTTCAATAAGGTTAGTACTTAAATTAATTGTTTTGGATCATAATTATATGCATAATAAAATATATGTATGCCGGTATATCTTTAAGAATGAATTAGTTTATTGTGGAGATAGATTTGACTGGGCCTTAGCATACATTATCGATCTATGCTAAGTTGCTTCTGTTTGATTTAGGTATATCACCAATTGTGCCGTCCTGTTGGGAGGTTCTGGAAAGATTCTCTGTTAACCCTTTAATGATGAGAGGGTTTAGTTTTCTATGCTCGTCGTTAAAGTGTTAAGTGTCGTTATAAATAAATATATAACATATCGTGATTTAGTAATCTTTGATTAGTTTATTCTAATCTACAATTATTAGTTTACTGATTGATTTTCAGTTTTTTTATGAAGGCATTCCATTTTTGAATGAGGACCAAGAAACTGTTGTCAACCAATACCTTGAAAATCCGGTGAAGTTCTCAGCATCCAGGTCTCGAAGCAGTCAATTCTCTGTTATTACAACATTTCTTATCGTATCTTGGACAGAACTAAAATGCAGTTTTGTTGTAGAATTTAAGTTTGTTGTGTTTTTGCTTAGAACTAGAAACATTGTTTGTGGTAGGTAGGCTTTAGTAAAAGGTTATGTTTTTGAAGTTTGAACTCTGAACAGGACTAATGTTGCTGCTGTTCTGGCTATTTTTATTGTCCTGTGCTTAGACTGGATTAGATTGTATTGGATTAGTTTAGATTAATTAGTTCTGGTTAAGTTTGTATTTTTACTTATTTTTTATTTATAGGTTTTAATATAAAGTTATGTGTTTGGATTTATTTCTTAGGAATAATGTGGGTGCTGTTGTGATTATTTATAAGATTTGATTGTTTTAGTTGGAATTAATTAGATTGGATTGGATTAGAGTAGAAGTTACGAAATGACTATGAACTTTATTTGTATCTTTTAATTTGTGGTTTTTAGGATTGATGATGAGCGCGAGTTGCAACAGTGCTGTTCTCAAGTGGCTAAATGGTTAATTAGTTCCGAAGAAAAAGATAAGAATTCACTTGTGATAGACATACCTGCCGGTATGTTCAGCATCTATAAATCAGTTCTATGTTTTTTTAGTTAACCTCCGTTTTCACTTGTTCATATATCGGACTTAACCTGTAGTTATTCAGCAATTGATTGGTTTCAAGATTATGGTTAATAGTAGTTTTCACTATGTGCTGTGATTTATCATGTTAAAAAATAAGATGTGTAATTTTGTAAATGCTGGCCTATCAAGTTCATGATTGCAAGAATTTTTTTTAGCTCTGCATTACAATGCACATGTTCATGTTTGTATTTCTTTACTTAAGGGTTTAGCACTTTAATGACAAACTGTATTGTGTTCCCAGTAACTGTTAGTGCTTCCTCGTCATTAAAGGATTAAGGGGTGTTAGTTACTCTGAGCATAGGTGGTGCATTATAAATGCCATGAGATCTGTGTCTGAGAATCAATGGCACCAAATGTAATCTGACTGCTGGTGTGCCATTATTATACTGCAAGAGGTATCAACTGATGGTCACTTGAAGTGAAACCATAGTTTAAAATGTTTAAATCTTTGGAGAAACCTGGTTGAACTCCAAATATCATCTATCTTCTGTCTTGGGTTTATTAGTCACTGCACAATAGTCCATCATTCGTGTATCATTCATCGTTTATGTATTTAATTAGTACCACTATCCTATGGAAGCAATCAGTTAATGACACTGAGCAATTGCATGCAAAGGACTTGCTCAAGGTCCGTTCACAGTAATCATCTCAAGGGAGACTCGAACGTGCCCACTCCGCGTTGCAAGGCAGAAGAGCAAATGCTTTGTCAAAGCATTAATTTGGATATCCAGCTGCATAGTTTTGTTCATAGATTTTGTTTTGTTGTTTTTGGATTTTGTTTTGTTTTGACTGAATAGTTTGCTGAAATTGCATGTTTTAGGGAGAATAGTATCCTTAGTATTGATAGAACTGAGGAATCGGTTTCCACAGGTGTGGGTCACTGTAATCAACAAGAAAGTAAGTCTCTAATTACCGGTAGATATATTATTATTATTATTACTATTATTATAATTATTATTATGTACCCATATAGTTTCATGGCCCTTATGGCTTGGGCTGTCATGGACTAGCTCAGTCATGATGCAAATACACTTCAAGGAACATTGTTGTTTTTAGTTCTATTCTTGATTGATTGATTGATAGACTGCTGCTAATCATCAATTAGATAGTCTGTGGTCGAATGGTGAAGGGCTGAAGGCAGTTGTTCTTTATTTGTAGGTGATTGGAAGCCAATGGAGTTTTTGTGTATGTATGTATCTAGGTATGGGTATAGCATCTTTATCAATCCATTGAAGGTACTACCAGTATAAATGTAGGGTTGTATTTTTTTTAGAGGACATAAACATTGAAAAAGATATTTCTTAAATGAATGATTTCATTACCTTACGATATGTTACCTTTCCTAACTGAAAGGGAACATTAAATTTTCAATGAATTTTTAGATTGAAGTTTTGAGAGTTTCGCCAGAAGAACGAAAGAAATTGTTTGAAGAAAACAATGAGACAGAACTTACCAGGTATAATTTTATTAATTTTGGCAGGTTACATTTGGAATGACATTAAATTGTCAGGTAATGCTGCTCTAACCTTTTCATAGATACCATAACACTTTGAGCGAAAAATCCGGAATAGAAATAAGGTAGTAGATTTTATTAGATTACAATATTTTCCAGACTATAAGTTGTGGTTTAACTTTCAAAGTGCTTAAAATTATATTTCAAGAAGGTTATTATTTAGCTAGTATTTGCTAATAATGATTGTATACATGTAGATTTAGGGTAACTGTGTATCAGTGCACTAGATCTGCCAGTGCAACCTATGTATTGATTTTACAAAAATGTTGCCACGTTTGCATCACATCACCTTTTACAACGGAGTGACTTATGGTCCAAGAATATGGTAGTTTGGTCGGGATTGCTTGAATCAGAGTGCAGTACATTAGAATCATCTTCTGAGTATTTGTTTTTCAATTTGTAGGATTCGTGACCATGCTCTTGGTTTCACGCGTGTCTTTCGACTGCTGATCAAATACAAAAAGGTAATGACTTAATTTACATTGAAATCTGTTCTGTAGTGGGTCAGAGTAGATATGTCATGAAGGGGCCGAATAGAAATCTCTAAATGAATGGTCTGAATGAATAAATGTTTGAGTGGTGACTTTGGGTTTTAAATTTATTGTGTGGGGTGGATGACCAGTAATTTCCCTCATGTTCTAAACTTCCCAAGGATAGTGTGACATTGACTTACTCAAGTTTACAGCTCAGTTCAAGGTCACTAGTGGAACAGAAGTTTACAATGTCTTTCTGTCCGGTGGGTTTTGAACCCTGACCTCTGGGTTGACATCCAGTATACTGCCACTTGATTGTGACATCATGGTATCTTTGGTAGATAATCAGCATCTCGATTCATCATTAAGAAAAGGCTTGAACACATATGTGGCATGTGGACCAGTTCGTACGTTGAGAAGAGATTACATGATACTGGTGCCATTTTGCAAATAATGTGAGTGCAAATTACTTCATGCTTGGCCAGGGTATAGGGATGGAAAGTGGAGAGGAAAGTGAGAAGATGAGTGACTGGGCCGGATATATTGGGCAAAATTGTAGCTAATATTGAGGAACAGGGAACTTTCCCCATAAGGGTAATTTGCCTAACTAGCACACAGACACTTTACACTGGATAGGATAGTTTGCAAGTTTTATGGAGTGACTGGCAAAAAGTCTTCTTTGCACTTGAGATAATTTGAATGTTTGTTGTTTGCTGTAGCCTTTTGTTGGGCACAACTGTTTCATGGATTTGCTGTTTATGTATGAAAAGTTTTACAAGACACTACCGAGTAAGTGCAACCAGATAGCATCCTCATAAGATGCAATTTTTCTTCTTTTATTTGGACACATTTCTTGGTTCTCTTGTTAATTTGTTTACTGATTGAATAGGTTAATGGACAGAGTATTTTATTAGCTTGATATGACTATATCAAGCCAATCTATCGGTTGCTTATGTACCTAGTCACTTGCCATTGATTCATTTGTTGTTTATTTAATTAATTTAATTAATTAATGATTTTATTTAGCTGTCTAGAAAGCAGTGCCTTTTGATTACCTCCTCACAAATGCATGCTGCCTATTCTAGCCTAAATGATGTTTGAAAGTCATTAAGAATAGAAAGTTCATGAGTACGCAAGTAAGGCCAAAACAAAATAATGGTGTGTTTCCGGTAACGCGACCGAGTCACTTTTTTGCCGCGACTCGATTTTAAAAAAAAATTTTTAAAGAAAATTTTAAAAAAAAATTTTTTTACAGAAAAATTTGCATTTTTTTTTCTACTTTACATACATCAAGCCTTTGCATGCCGGAGATGCAGAATCGCGACATTATAGGTGCATTTACTAAAGCAGAGACGTTCGGAAACTAGCGGTCTTTCAATGGAAATAATGGTGCCGTAAATTACAGCAATAAAAGGGCTAAAGTGTGGAGTTTGGGAGAGGGAGGTAATAGACCCGAAAGTGGTGGATTTTCTCACGGTAATTTGACAGGGTTATTTCACAAATCTGACCGTCATATTCATTGTATCAGAAATACCTATTATCGTACGTGCCATTATAAAAGTAAAGCCTCCTTAGCAAGGAGCATATTTCCTAAACAGCCGTTGTCTGCTACACGTTTATTGTTTAATGTACATAATCCATAATTCCTTCTCCACCCCTGCCCCTTCCATTTCACCTTGCAAGAAAAACGATGTCAACAAAAATGAAATAAATAAGATTGTTTTCCTCAGCAGTTTGTAGGTACATTCTGCAAATAGGCATTTTTAATACTCGCATAGAAAATACATACTTTGGTACAGCATGTACCGCTGTGCATAAATGAGCAGTGGCGTAATTTTGGGAAATCACCGCATAAAATTATTTTACCAAAATAAAATTATATTCCTACCTACCTACCCAGTTTTTTTTTAACTCTGTTACCGGAAACACACCATTATTTTTTTTGTGCCTAATTTGAACATATAAAAATTATCAACACTTGTTCATGTACAGTGCATATACTGACTAAGTAGATGAATAAATTATTTAAAAAATTGAAAGTTATTTACTTAGTCATTCATTCGATTGAGTAATTTGAACATTTGTTCACTGATTAGATGTTGCATTTGTGAGCTTGTTCACTTTTGCAGTCATTTACTCCGTCACATTCTATTAAGTGTTAATTTATTTATATGTTCACTGAGCAGCCTATGCTTGTTAAACATCTAAAAACAACAATACATCACAGGACAATTTCAAAAGTTGCAATTCCAAACATAAGTGATGCCGCCTGTATCTTGTCAAAATCCTGCAACGAAAACTTTCCAATCCTGTCATCGTGTCACATAAACCAAATGAAGAAAGAATTTTGTTACCTGGTGTATTCTGTTATTCATTCATTTGCTCACTCAGCCACTCACCTTAGTCAAGAATGAGTAGTTGTTTCTTTTGCTGTATCAACATTATTTGTCATGTTTGTTTATGGGTTTGCATTTTTTAGAGCGATACTCTCAGTTTAAATCCGACATTCACCAATTGTTTCCAGAAATAATTGACACGAAACATCTCTCACTGGCGGCTAAACCTGTGAGTACTTGAGCTCCAATTGTTATTCGATCACCAATATATGGGTGCCAGGTTACCCTTTTACCATGGTGCCATGGAAAAGGTGCTCTGTAGTCTTCTTGACAGTAACTACTTTTCTTAGTTCATTCTGTTTTTCACTGATTTGCCAAATTTAATTATTTGTATACAGTTATTGTGCCAATGGCTGAAATGACATGTTGGCAGACATTTGGCTGCTGAACTGAGTATGGCAATGACAGATCCAGAAGTTTACAAGTTTAGTGGCACTTAAAAAGAAGGATCTGTAAGAGATAAATAAACATTAGGATGACTGAATGAGCAGTTTTACTTTTGATCCTTAATTCAAGAAGTTTTAGGTAACAAAATTGAGAATGGTCTATATGAATAAATTTAGACTTTTGGATGACTTGATTGAGCGAATAGTTTAGATGGCCAGATTGGTATTGGTGTAACTAACAAGACTGACGATGGTTAGATAACCAAGTTGAGAATGGTTTAGATAACTAGCATGAGAATGGTTTAGATGACTGGATTGGCAGTGATCTGTATAACCAGATAGGTATTTGGTTTATGTGACCACATTAAGAAGGGTATCAATGACTGGATTAGAAAGTTTTTTCGTTGCAGGATTTTGACAAGATACAGGTGACATCACTTATGTTTTGAATGCAATTTTGAAATTGTATTGTTACGTGCTGTTGCTTTTAGATATTTACGAACTATCGTTTGTTTGAGAACACTGCTTTGGATGATTTGCACAAATCTCTCAAAACGTAAGTATTTTCATATATGTGCTGCACAGACTGTATATAATATACTAAAGTAACTTATATTTGAAATCTGAAGTTTGTGTGTTACCCATCCAACATCACATGTCATTCTCGATGCATTGTAGTCAGGAACTCTGAACACGGTGTCATTTGTCAACTGTGGTTGGATCTATTGACATGTGATGTTGGATGGGTAACACACAAACTTCAGATTCAAAACTACTTCGGCCTCACTCAGCTTCCTCCCACCGTCCACTTCGTTCCTGCAATAGACTTGACGTCTTGGTTCCCCGTAGTAGAACTGCTATGGCTCAGGCTCGTTCCTTTGCTTCAATTGGTCCCTCTCTTTGGAATGCTCTTTCTCCTTCTGTTCGCTCTAAAATTCTCTCTGGCAGTCTCTCTTCTTCCTTCGCTTTTCTCAAAACCTGTTTATTTTCGCGGGGCTTAGCACACTGGGAGCGCTTCTGAATGGTTCACCCTACGAGAGGCGCTTTACAAATGCTTAAATACGATACGATACGATACGATATTGGTTAGACTTTGCTTATTATGAAGAAGATGACCATTGACAAATTTTCTATTTAAGCATTGAGAAACTCTCTTGTTTAATAATGTAGCATGGAGATTGCAGGCCTGTAATTACTTTCTCTTAAAGTAATGCTATACAGACTTTTGATTACAATTTAATTTGTAAAAATCTGAACATGTTAGAAATCTTGAGATTGATCTTCGCTTGATTATAAAATGTTTGATTTTGAGAATGTTGAATCTGGTTCCTTTGCAGCCAACAGAACGATGTTGCCTTAAAATTTGCGTGGCAGAAAGTAAATTTACAGTTTTACATCATGCATCATTATACAAACCTGAAGCAAAGGGCAAATGCATCAGCAATCCTACTCCAAGCCACATGCATTTACATGTTGCACAGATCTATTTGTGTGCAGCACTTTTGAGATGTTCGTAAAAGGAAATAGATACAATCACACACACATACTTACTTTGTGAGGTTCTTTAGTGCTTTGTGAAAGGTGCTATATAAATAGCTGGATACATATGTACAAAGCTACATGTACATACTTATAGTATATACATACTTACTTACACAAGAGAGGCACATTGGTAGTCTATTTTCAGTAGCATGCTGCATCTGTAATCCAATAACTAGGTTTGAGTCTGCTGAGTAGACTCGGTGTAACAACCCAGGATAAGTTGTTTGCGATAAATTCAGATTCAGGTTTACCAACCTTGCATGTGGTATGATGCAATAAATATATAAGGTACAAACCAGGAGATAGATAAATGGCATGGTCTGACTTGAAGAGGAAACAGCCAGTGTGAAGTTGCTAAATTGTTTGTGTTATGTATTTATCATTTCTTTCAATGTGTTCCTGTTGTAGGTTGAATACAAAACTAGTCACACTTTATCCTCCCACCATTAGCCACGCTCCTGGATTCGAAAGATACAGTAAGACGACACGCTTAGAAATTCATTTTGTAATGATGGTTCTTAGTTGCTTAGAGCTGTTGATCTTGTCGTTGGACAAATTATGCAATATAAATATGCAAAGTTGATAAATAAGTAGATTGCTATGATCAAGTTGCATCAAACAGTTGACAGAGCTTCTTGAATTGTCTTACAACACTAGTTTGTCTTTTCTTTTAGATTCGTCGGAGTGTCCACATGAGGCAGGTTATGATGCGTTCATGTGCGGATCAGGCATGTCTTTATTCTGAATTCTTTCATTTAGTCTTTCATTATTCAGAACATTTACTTAGTTCTTCTTCAAGAGATTCATTGGACCATCCTAATAGAAGTCTTCCTTTGAACATATGTTGTTAATTAATAACTTCAAATTGCAGCAGAGCCCAACTAACAAGTCCCATTCAGAACAAGAGCCATTCTGGGAATTTATATAGCGCCTCTTCTAGAGACTTACTCAGAGGCACTCTGTGCAAGTATGCAATATACAATAGCATAAAATTACTTTAATTGTGCCAGTGTCTAATGCAAAAGCAATCAACTGATGGTGGACCAAATCCAAGGTATATGTACTACATGTACGTCATAACCGAGAACATATGTTCGCCTGACTTGGCGTGAGCCACATTCTTGTTCTCTCTTTAAGTGCACCTAATTAGATCCCAGCCATGTTTACCATGCCCTGCGCCTTCAAAATGTGCAAATAATTATTACATACAAACTTCCACTTTTTTTCCCACCTGATGGGTTCCAACTCCTCATTATCATGAGTAGTAAAATGCTAAAAATAAATGCTGTGGCCATGATGATGTTGAAGAATTCCGCATCCGAGGATAATGTAGCGACCTATGGCCAGTGGGTCAGTGTCCGGCTTTTGAGAGTTCAGCCCTATGGCTTGCATTTCTGTCTAGTGACCCAACAGCACCATACAACTAGCAACATGCGTTTAAATGCAACTGCTATATTAAAGTGAATTAAGTTCTGCACTACAGATTGTGTGCAATCTTACCAGCTCAAAGCTATATATCTATACATACAAATCAATCGTTCGCCAAAGAAATATCACTGGCTTTAGATAAGACTCCTAGAAATCTAAAATGTGTCTTTCATTCATTTCAGATATTTATATAGCGCCCCTTCAAGATTTCTACTCAGAGGCGCTCCCGACCACAGCGCGGACACTGAATCGGAGTTTCACGCCGAAGCGCATGAGCAATTGCGAGTGAAGGACTTGCCCAGGGTCCCTACGCGGCGGCTTGAGGTGGATTCGAACCCGCAACCCTCCGGCTGCAAGGCACCAAACATACCCCTTGAGGTGGATTCGAACCCGCAACCCTCCGGCTACAAGGCACCGAACATACCCCTACACCACCGCGCCCTTGTTCAGGAAAGAGGAGTTGTTGATTGACAAGAACCAATGGGTCTTTTGTCACTCGCACAAAACTTATAGACTGTTTGTCCTTTGCATGTGTGTATGTATGTGTCATTCATGCTTCCATGCATACAAGTACACACACAAACACACACACACATACACATATTGTTATGTTGAAATGATAATAATTCTACACTTTCTGGTTTTTTCAGTTTTGCTGTATACAGCCCATCTTTTTGCATCGAATGGACTCAGGTACAAACTTTCTTCCAGTTTTTAACATTTATTTGCGACAGTGATCATTGGATTCATTTATTTGAAGCACTTATTATGGAAGAAAAGCTGGTAAATGTAAATGTAAATCTGAATGGGAGGCACAGATGAATGTTTTCTAGAGGTCCAGACAGTCATGCTAAGGCAGAGTAAAGTAGTTGAGCTTGACAAGTGATTTCAATGAAGACTGAGTTGACAAGTCAGGCTTTTTGTGGTGGACAATTCCAAATGTGATCTGACTGCACATGATCCCACAGTTGTCCTGAACCTAGGCTAATGCAACAAGGTGCTTGCAATCTGTGTTGTGGTGGTCATAGGTGACAGTAATCATTTGATACCCATATATACGACATGGTAGCAGCATGGGATGTGCTGTGGTGTGCTTGTGAATCTGCAAGTGCCTCACTTCTACACATCAAGTTCAGCACTTCTTGTTTTGGGATCTCAGCTATAACCAAGTTACTTACCTTAGACCAGTGCTGTCCAACCTTTTTGACCCCGCGGGCCACTGAAGAAGTTATTTTTGAAGCCGAGGGCCGCACCATTAAACTCAAAAGCAGCGACTAAAATTAACTGTATTAAAATTAATTGTGGAATAATAATAATGAATAGTGTATGTATGAAATGTGTATCATGCTTTACAATCGTTCAGTAACACAAATAAATGCTCAAGCACGAATGCAATTAAGGCAGAGACTTTGTCTTTTACTTCATTTTTACAGAAATTGCAAATATTTAGGGAGCTGGGGCGGGCCACTTAGAATCAGCCCGCGGGCCGCATGCGGCCCGCAGGCCGCGGGTTGGACAGCACTGCCTTAGACCTTAGTCCTTCCACGCGCTTGCAGCGCATCGGGCCACACAGTTCCTCCATCCCACTCTGTCCTTCGCTTGCAATCTGTGTTACCAAGTTACTGCACTGATTAAATTCAGCCTTGGATATTAACCTCATTATAAAACGACCTCACTTTATCGCAAGCTGACATAACTCTGTATGGCAGTGCTATTAGGGTGTTTCTAATATAATCAAATGACTTCTATGGCACTGTCATTATAACGCTGAAGGCATTGATTGATATTCATTTCAAGTGAAACTGTTGTGAAAAATCATAATCTGTTGAAGAAGCCGAGTCATAGTTCAGCAGGTCAAGGAAACTGGAAACAATGTATGATGTGTAAGGATGTTGAAACAGATGAGTCTTAAGTTTCTGTACTAACCTATCTCTTCAAATCTAATGATGTCAAAGAAATGGCGGCTTAAATGAAGCATCAGCGAACTTTTTGAAAGTCTGCGTATAATGCTCGTTTTGGTTAAAAGGCATTAACAAGGAGGCTTTGCTATATATATATTATAGACAATTGCAGTGCTGGATGGATGTATGATTAGTTCAATTCAGAAGTTTTAATGACAGGCTTAAGATTAAACTCGCTATATATATGATGAACTTGGATATTCACCAAGTTATTACTGTAGTCTTTCTGAAGTATATTTGCTTCATTTATGTTTCTTTATTTTCTTCTTTGAGGACGGAGGATGTGCGACCGCTATTATTTCGACAATATCTGACAACTCTACGACCGTATATCAATTCCATCAACTTGATTCGAGCAGCTTCGGGCACTGTGGTAGGTTTAGTTAATGTGCAGAAATGAGTTTCAAAATATATAGCTTTATGGCTTGGTCGTTACAACATTATTTATCTGCTGTATGTATTAACCTGTTCTATGTGAGGCATCAGCACACTACCAGCGTTGATGATTGGTAATTAATGGAAGGGGTCTGAGTGGCCGAGTGGGTTGGTGCCTGCTCGTCACGCCGGCGACCCGGGTTCGATTCCCGGTCGGTCGGTTTATCAGAGATTAATTTCTCGGACCTTTACTGCGGGTGGCTCGGTCGCAATATAAACGTGGAGTACAATACAATGCAATACAATACAATACAAACACACAACCTGACGGCTGGCGCCTCCGGGCTGCTCATTGTCCTACATGAGGGCTGGGCACCTGTTGATGGCTGCCGCTACTGGTTGAGCGTTCTAGAAGTAGCTTGCTATCAACAACGCTATATAAATCATCGTAAATACATACAAATACATACAAACACTGGTGTGAATCTAGGGGCTCTACTCTGGTCATGCCCTCTATCTGAGTTTATAAATCCAGTGTGAAATATGATGAGCTGGTGTGCAAGGGTAGATTCAGTGGTTCAGGGGTTTCATTTGGCCATGCCTTCCTAGAAACTCAGATGGGGTATGCCAGGAGTGGTCCCATGGATCAACCCTTGTGAAGGCACATAAGTAACTCATTTTTTTTATTTATGTGAGGCAGATGCCCACATTTGACAATGAAGACTGCTTATGACATTAATATAGGATATTGAGATCAGTGCAAAACACAGCTGTACAGATCACTATAAACTGGTGTATTCAGATTAAGCAAAGCTAAGAACTGACAAGTATGGATCATCAGCTGACAGCTGTATAGTATTGTGAAAATATATTGTTTTGAAAATGTTCACTTACTATTGCTAAAATGTTATGTTGTGAAATGGTTTGTATTTCTGTAAAAATGAAATGGTTTTGTATTGTTGTCAAAATGCATTGTGAAATACATTATATTGCTGTAAAGGTATAATATACTGCTTAAGTATAGTTTTGTGAAAATGCATTGTAATGTGAAATGCATTGTGTTGCTGTAAACAGATTGTATTATTGTGAATATTTAATGTCTTGTTGCAAAAATGAATTGTGTTGTTGCATTGTGAACTGTTTGTTTCATGTTGGATGAAGAAGTTAGATGGAAAGGACTCAGAATCGCTTCAAAAAACACAGTGGCTCTTTGTTGAACTCTTGAACTCATCCAAGTCTCAAACACATGTCATCTCTCAGGTAAGTTTTACCATACCACCTTCGAACTTGCCTACCTTGCGTTATCTTACCCTAAGAGGAGCTTTACAAATATTCATATACATGTATATGAATGATTGCTTTGACAAACCTTAGCATTCCATACTGTCTGAAGAATTAATGTATTTGCTGTGCTTTGGGAAAGCAATGACAGATTCAATTCTTCATGTTTTGTAAATTTGGCATTTTTTATGCTTTGTTGGTCTGAGGGAAATGCTTTTATGTGATTGACAGCTGACAAACATCCTTGCGCAGTTTGGCTCCGTCGACTTCCAGCTGCAAAGTGAAAGGGGAGCTGTTGTTGCCACCGGACATCCACGATGGTAAGAAAACACAGAAAGGTGCACATTAAGTCCGTAATGATTCCTAAATCGTGTGGTCGAACTTCTTTAAGACTTTTGTAAATCTGATTAAGTTGTCAAAGAGAAACCACACAAAGCTGCTTTTGCGAGGTTCTTATCTACCGGCCATTTTGGATGAAAACAATCATAAACACTAAACGAATGCATGAATTAATATTTTCCCCGGCATTTCTTGTAATTTTTTTGTAACATATCACACTACATAAATGATAAAAGAAACAAATGAATTCGATTATCGTTTTGTTACATCCTAAAAGCCAATAATCGGAATTCTGATTACCCTCCTATGTCATTTCCTATGCCTCCTTGGCATCCTTAAGTTTAACCGTTTAACAACGAGCATATTCGAAAACGCATGGGAAACCAATGCAACTCATCGTTAAAGGGTGAAATTTGGAAATGTTGTCCTGTTAGATACCATTCTACCTATGGTACACATTTTTCAAAGTAGAATTGGGAGTTGCCTTTTCTTCATCTACTGTTGAACAAGAGATTTACCAATACCATGAAATGTGTCGCTTTTTCAGTGCAAAAGATATTCTCACGTCCCTGAAGGGTAACAAAAATGTGCGAGTTTCCAAGTACAATGCTTGGCGACATGACCCACGACGTAGGACTACGATGTGGTAAGTCCTCAACTTTGATGAAGTGTGGATTTGACTATAAAATAAGATAAATATCCATTTGTTATTCTCTTATGTCAATCACATATGTAAGTATGTATACTACTGTCTTTTGCTAATTGGACCATCCTTATGGAGCAGTCTTCCCCTGAAAGTATTCATTCAGAGCATTTATGACCATTCAGTGCTTCATTGCAATCACTTTCCACAGCACCTTTCCACTAATCGTGACATAGGAGGCAAAGACTGGCCATTAAAGAAACAAGGGTCATTTGTTCATTTATTGAGAGCATTTATGTAGCACATTTACAAGACATCAGTTAAGAAATGCTCTCAAGCCAGCCCTGGGAAAGAGACATTCTTGAAGTGTTGGTGAATTTGTGTGTGGCACCTTTTGCCTGAAGGACATGCAGATCCTGAGAAGGAACAAAATTTTGACCACTCAAAGCTGTTACCAATTTTTAGCCTTATTTATTGAACTTGTAAAATTATTTTTAATATTTTACCACTACTTATCTCTTGCTTGTAATTTTATCGTTATATTTAACTTATATTTTATTTCAAAGATCTTAAAGCCTAGTCACTAACTATCCACTTTTATACTGATGTCATACAATATCCAATCGTGCAATCTATCAGCCCCAGTGAAAAAGAAGTGAAATCATAATAATTAATTCATGTTACTCTGTTGATTTTTTTGCTTTCCTAGGGCTGGTGCCATTGTCTGTGGTTCAGTGTGTGGATTGTTGCTGTGGGCAGTCCTGCAGAAATAGTCGTGCAACGTTTAATTCGGCAACTTTGCTGGTGAAGAGTTAGTTATCTGCAGCAGACAACTGAAAGGTTTTGTTGGAACTAGTTGTTGTTTCAGAAGGAGGTCAAAACCTGAGTGGAGAAATTGGAATTTTAAGATTTCGTATGACAAACCGAGCAGTTGATTTGGTTTTATTGTTTATGGGAAAAAATGAAGTCATGAGGGAATTGGTGTCTGTGTTGGTCTAACTTTCTGTGCATTTGTTTAGTGTGGCTGTCTCTCTCTCTTTCTCATCATGTATCTCTCATATTGTTTATTCTTTTGATTTCTCAGTTTGTTTCTCTAATTGTATTTCATGATGTCTGTCTGTCTTTCTGGGTGTCTGTGTTGATATCTCTATTTATGATTGCATGTTAAATTTTAAACTATTCCGCTGTCATGTGTGGTTTGTTTATGCAATTGACTTTTGGAAATATCCGTCTGCTGCTTACGATAATGTAATGTTTTACAATTGCAACAGTTACATGTGTTGGTGCAGAGTTCTGTACAAGACCTTTGCAACAGGTAAAGGCAGCGAAGACAAGGGACACCAAAACAGCAACAGTAGGCCTACAACAAGTCACCTGTTGTTAAATTTTGTTGCATATATAACATTATGAAGCATTTAATTTTATATATGTATATATATTTGCATGCCATATATGCATAGATATATATTGCTGAGCAGTTTTGGTATGATACAGGGTGTTTTAATATATGTTTGATTGATTGTTTTATTGATTTTGGGGCACAGTAGGTGATTGGTTAAAGTGCTTAGTTTCAAAGCTCCTCTAAATGGTTTCTGTGTAGGACCTTCACTGACAGTTGCTTTGCACATCAGATTCAGATATACTGACCTTGTGCACATAATAAATGCAATATAATGATCGTTGGTAGATTGAATGATTGATCGATCAATTGATTGACTGATGTCAAGAGAATACCGATGCTGATACTTATTTGCGAATTGTTTTGGGTGAAAATTCCTACAGCTAACTTGACGAAGGTGGAATGTTATTCTTGGTTATGTTAAATGGCTGTATTTGGCTGATTTCCTAAGCAATATTCTTCATTGTGAGGTTTTGTTCTATTCCAATATCTGATGCACGTTTTGCATGGATGAATGACAGTAGCATTGATATAAGATCTCAATGATGTAGCGTCAAGTTTAGCTCTTCATTTTTGTCTTGGCAAATGCGGTTGTATATTAAATTCTGCAGAGTTATCTAATCTAATGACTTCTATAACTCCATTAGCATAATGCACAACGCAACAATCAGTCATTTTAGGTAAGACCGTAGTAAATTCCTTCATAATTCTTTGGAGAAGCCCATGCGAAGCCCTATAACTATACCAGTAGACATACCATCACCAGTTTGAAGACCAACACATTGGCTTGGCCCTAAATTGCTATCCATGACTGGGTTAGCTCCTCTAGATATGTCCTTATGTTCTCTTCATGTCCACTTCTGTTCAATTCTAAGGCAGCAGGATGCTTGTGCAATGTAAGCTGCTGTTTGACGTGTTCAATGTAGGCCCGATGTAACATGGCGATTGTACACAACCTAGTAAATTTCCAATTAGATCTTTACATTTCCATTGTATGTTTATTGATCAAGTTCTGATCCTCACTGGCCTAAGTTTATTGATGGGTAAAGATATTGATAGGCGGATAGTGGTTAGTGTGCCAGACTATTAACCTCAAATCCTCACCAATACAGACAGATGTTTTGAACTCTGCTCTACCTGCTTCCACTAAAGAACGTAGCTGTAAAATTAGTAAATGCATTGGTTTCTGTGGTTGAAAACATCAGGGGAGATGACCGATGGCCCATTCCCATTTAATGAGGCAGAGAAAAATGAAGTTTTGGTTGTCAAAAGTGAACTGGGGTTAGAAACTTTACAGATGACTAAAATCAACGGACACAGGTGAAAGTCTGCTGTTGTTATCATGTTGTACACGAAAGAACTGATGACTCATGAGATATTTTAGTTTCCTCACACACCCCAACATCTTTTTAGTTACTCAGATGGGGAATTAGAGGAAGAGCTAGGGGTTGAGCCCCCCCTCCCCCGACAACTAAAAGGCTGCATATACTTCATACCGTGGCTGCCACTGGCTGCCTCTCAGGGTTAGTTTAAGTGACAACTCTTCTGCTGTTTGTGTAGGCCAGTCTTTCCACTTGCGTTTATTCCTCATGATTTTACCAATGCAATCATTACTTGCATGTGTTTTATTAAACACTCTTGCTTTACATTGTATTTATTTACTCTACGTACGCCATTGGTTGATGGCTTGTGCATTAAGTAAGTAAGTAAGTAAGTATATCCTTTATTGAAAAACCAACTGCTAACCGCATTTTGGTGTACAAAGATCATCAAATATTAAAAAAAATTAAGTATAAAGCATCCGTGTGACAAATGTTTTACGAGATAGAGAGTTTGCCTTAGGTATTATTCTATTGTGGGTTCTGGGGCGTAGCGAGTATGAAACAGTTTTCACGGGAGGCAGTAGTTGATGTAATACATGTGCAGGGTTGCTGATGCCGGCGCAATAGAAGTTACTACTGCAATGACGTCTAATTATCCGTTATGTTGTGCCATATTTTGTGCTCATAAGTAAGTCAAAAATTCAGACACAAAGAGAGAGGGGCAAATCTAGAGTTAATACAGAGGTGACATCCAAAGACAGACAGAGACACCAACATCCAAAGACACTGAAATCCAAAGACAGACAGAGACACCGACATCCAAAGACACAGAGACAATGACATCCAAAGACAGACAGAGACAATGACATCCAAAGACAGACAGAGACACTGACATCCAAAGTCAGACCGAGACACTGACATCCAAAGACACCGACATCCAAAGACACAGAGACAATGACATCCAAAGACAGACAGAGACACTGAAATCCAAAGACAGACAGAGACACTGACATCCAAAGACAGACAGAGACACTGACATCCAAAGACACCGACATCCAAAGACACAGAGACAATGACATCCAAAGACAGACAGAGACACTGAAATCCAAAGACAGACAGAGACACTGACATCCAAAGACAGACAGAGACACTGAAATCCAAAGACACCGACATCCAAAGACACAGAGACAATGACATCCAAAGACAGACAGAGACACTGAAATCCAAAGACAGACAGAGACACTGACATCCAAAGACAGACAGAGACACTGAAATCCAAAGACAGACAGAGACACTGACATCCAAAGACAGACAGAGACACTGAAATCCAAAGACAGACAGAGACACTGAAATCCAAAGACAGACAGAGACACTGACATCCAAAGTCAGACCGAGACACTGACATCCAAAGACACCGACATCCAAAGACACAGAGACAATGACATCCAAAGACAGACAGAGACACTGGAATCCAAAGACAGACAGAGACACTGACATCCAAAGACAGACAGAGACACTGAAATCCAAAGACAGACAGAGACACTGACATCCAAAGACAGACAGAGACACTGAAATCCAAAGACAGACAGAGACACTGAAATCCAAAGACAGACAGAGACACTGACATCCAAAGACAGACAGAGACACTGAAATCCAAAGACAGACAGAGACACTGACATCCAAAGACAGACAGAGACACTGAAATCCAAAGACAGACAGAGACACTGAAATCCAAAGACAGACAGAGACACTGAAATCCAAAGACACCGACATCCAAAGACACAGAGACAATGACATCTAAAGACAGAAAGGAGACGCCGACATCCAAAGACAGACAGAGCCAAAGACAGACAAAGATAGACAGAGATACCGACATCCGAAGACAGACCGAGACACCGACAGACAAAGACACCGACATCCAAAGACAGACAGAGACACCGACATCCAAAGACAGACAGAGACACCGACATCCAAAGACATATTGAGACACCAGCAGACAGACCATCGACATCCAAAGACACTGACATCCAAAAACACTGATATCCAAGGGCACAGAGACACTAACATCAAAAGACAGACGGAGACACCGACATCCATAGACAGACAGAGACACTGACATCCATAGACAGACGGACACACCGACATCCAACGACAGCTATGGCTGTAAATATGTGGAACAAGTCGTTGTGTATAAATGTTCTGTTGTATTACTGCTCGTTGTGTGGCAAATAGTGAGAAGAACGAGGAGTGGCTATCCACGTCAGAGCTCGTTGCCAATCCATATACGGACTACGGACAGTACCATAGCGAGGGGTGTTCCAGCGGTGTCATGGAACAGGGCACAACTCAAGAGGAGGGCGCAAATTTTGAGATGGAATGATTTAATTCTTAAACTAATTACTTTATCTTGAATTTAATATAAAATATCCATCATAAATGTAATAAAAAAACAACGAATAAAAGTGTATATTTATATAACATTAATACATGTAGATATAAAAATTATAACAGAATAGAAACTCAGACACTTAATCGTTCCTACTTTCTTTAAAAGACAAAGTTTTATATTAGGCCTATATTCGAGATAGCAAATTTGCTCGTTATTTATTTGAGTTGATTTTGGGGGCTCTAGATTTACGCTTGGCACAGGGCACAATTACCATTTGCAAGGACGTAATTAGCATTGGGCTTGGGGTTTAAGCCTCCAAACGAAGCTGAAGCCCCCAAAATAAATCACGCCCCCGTCCCACTATAGGCTCGTACGTGCCACCCCATTCGCTATACTCAGGGCTTAAGCCCCCCAAACGAAAGTCCTAGTTACGTCACTGGCAGTTACAGCCTGCTACAGTTCTGCATATGGATTAGAAAGAGAGAGATCTGAAATCCATGTGTACACGAATCCCGAGGCGAAGGAACAGCAGAGCGGATTCCTGTACGCTCTGGATGATCAGGCTTCCACACAGCCGTACAATCGCTTCGACAAGCTTCTTCAGCAGCTGGCCTATACCACCACCACCACCTGCGAAAACTGGTCTGGGCATACAGGCGTATAGTCAACCGCTGCCGCTTCTGCTAATACACATAGGCCTAGGTTTTGCTGTAGGCTTAGGGCCTACGTTGCTAGTCTGCAGTGCGAGCTTTTTCGGGAAACGGGGAAAGAAATCGCGGTTCTGTGGGAAGAGTTGTTGCTTGTTTTGCCAGTTGCTCCAGCTTGCCGGAGACGACGTGTAGGGTGATGCATTGTATTTAGATGCGGCTCCGCTCACGAAATGCCAGATATTGCCCTCTGGCCGAAGTATTTGTATGTGAACAACATTGCGCATTTATGAAGTTCTGTTTGTTTGAAGACGTCAGAATAACAGGAGGCGCATTCGGTAGCATATAACGACAGTATTTTCATACGAGAGAGAGGCTACACATAGGCAGTTACAGTGGTTTCCTTTTTAAGGTAGGTCAGTCTATTATGTTAGATTTGTGTTAAATATTCACATTTTAGGCAACAGGTGACACTAAGCAAGAGCTTTATTTCCGACACGGTGTTCGCATGTAAAGGTCAACCTGCTGATCATTAGACTTTGTAATAACTGTTGGACTTTTGGTCCTATGGGAGTTTATGCCGCTCTTCATGAGGCATGTAATCTTGGATGGTAGCTTAGGCCACAGGGACGGATCCAGACAGTTTATGCGGAGGGGGGGCAAACGGGCGTCCGAAGGACGATCGTTGAGGCGTGCAGGCCGAGCAGGGGATAGGTCTGGGGAGGGGATGTGCCCCCTCCCCACTTTAATTTTTTTGAATTTCCACACTGCAATGGTTGCATTTTAGGCTGTCATGTGAACAAATTGCTCTATTATTTCAAAACTGATAGGAATCAGATGTCACTCGTAGCTAAGATGTTGCTTGAGTCGTGTTTGAGTTTGATTGCAGACAGTAGGCCTAGTAGGAAACCAGACATTTATTGAAATCAATATAAAACCTAGAAAATACGTTCAATTTTCAAGAACGCCATAAGCCTTAAGGTAAACGAATTGCTTACCAGGACTCAGCAGAAATAGTTTACAAATGGTACACAAACCAAGCAAGAAAGATTCAACTACCTTATCTGGAAGTCATGTAGTAGGCCTAATGATGTAGTTTAACTAAATGTTCAAGGAAGACAACATTTTAAAATTCGATAGTTTTAAATCTGAGAGACAACACTCGAGAGAAGCTATTTAGTTGTACAAATATAATTTTTTTATTATATCCTCATTTTCTTATCTTCACGAATGATCACGGAGTGAACATTGTCTACTTGGCGAGGGGGGCCACGTCCTGTGTAAATTTCAAATGGAGGGGGAGCATGGCCGGATTGCCCCCCCCCGGATCCGCCCCTGGTAGGCCATATAGGCCTACCGCTTTCCGTCTGTCATTCATTTATTTCACAGATTTATATAGCGCCATTTCAAGGTTATCTACTCCGGAGCGCTACCGACCCAACCCCGGCTAAGGAGAACAGTCTTGAGGTTAGAGTAGAACGTGGACGCAATGGCTCTAGGCATTACGCGTAGAGCAACACGGAACCCATTCCATAATTGCAGGGCCAGCAACGGAAAAGGCACGGCGCTGCATAATAGATGTCCGCGACTAGGAGACAAGAAGCTCAGCATGCCTAGAAGAGCGGAGAGAACACGGCGCTGGACGCTCAGGGTGGAGCAACTGAACTCCTGTCAGTAAACAGGGGCCACACCCGCGAGGCAGCGCCAGACCAAGGCATGCAGAGATCCGGTATGTGATCCGCTGCGGAAAAGGGAGCCAATGAAAGACATCCCACATGTAATCAGTGATATGGCCGAATCTTGGAATACAGCCAATAAGGCGGGCCGCCCCGTGCATGCATAACCCGATCCAGAGACCCAATCCGAGCCGCCGGAAAACGCACATAGAGGGCGCTGCAATAATCGAGACGGGAAACAACAAGAGTGGATAAGCGTTAAGCCAGCATTAGAGGTTAAAGAACGGAAGACCACTCTAAGCTGGCGCAGCTGGTAGTAGCAATCGCGGCATAGTAGATTGATATGCCGTGTGCAGATTAGTTCTTGGTCCAAAATGACACCAACGTCTCGAACAGAGGAAGAGAAGGCAAACTGCGGGAACTCTCCTGGGTAAGGGCCTCCAGGTCAATCCTTGCGAGCTGCTGGCGCGTGCCAAGCCAAATAAACTGGGTTTTAGATTAGTTAAACCGCAGTCGATTGGAGGACATCCAGGCCTCCTGAGCCTCCTCCATTACCCGGGTACCTAAACATTTGAAGACTGAACGATCCTTCAAGACGCTGCAGCAGAATGCCGCCCTCGCGTAAAAAAGAGCGAGGATCGAGTAGGCCTGTTGGGTGGTCCCCTCCCCCCCCATCCAAAGCCCCATATGTATCAACAAGAATGCTTGTCATAGCAGACTCCTTACAGTGGAACCGCCTAAACGCTGATGTAGTAGGGAATTGGCTTCAAGAAATGATAGACCCCTATAAATGTCTTGGCACATATTTTCTCAACTAACTTCGATTAGAAAGATAGGTTTGAAATAGGTCGATAATCAATTGGCCATAATCGTTGTATCACGACCACGAGAAGCGGGAACCGAACCTTCACTCAAAGCAGGATTAGGCTACTTTTCAGAAGTTAAATAGCACAGATTCATCCACAGAAACTGGCAGCGAAACGAGCTGCCACCATTTCCTACTGAGGGCTTTGTGGACGAATTTCTTTGTATGTATGTATGTATTAATTGTATGTATGTATGTATGTATGTATTAATTGTGTGTATGTATGTATGTATGTATGTATGTATGTATGTATGTATGTGTTTGTTTGTATGTATTTAATATGTATGTATGCGTGAATGCATGTATTTATGTATGCATGCATGCATTCATGCATGCACACTCTCTTGATGTGTAATAATATGGAGTAGGTAAGGTAAAGTCGAAGTCGACAGCGTTGGCAGTCATAAGATGTTGGTTAATATTGGATATTAAAACCAGTCAACTACAGTAACTGCTCTCACCATGAGACGGTATGTAAGCTAGAGTGCTGTTAAGGCACTGCGGGCAGCCACAAGATGTCGCTAAGCTCTTAGGTACTCCATGGTATGGCACCGGAGTACTTAAGAGCATACTGCATCGGCGTGTCGTCATCTAGGTCGGGACCCTCTCTGCGATCTGAGGCGCGCGGCGATCTGAAGGTACGAAAATCTAAAACCTGCTTCGGAGACCGCGCATTCTCTATTGCTGGACCTAGGTGTTGGAACAATATTCCACCTTCAATCCGTTCAGCAACATCATTGGAGTCATTTAAGTCCAGACCCAAGACACATTATTTCAAGTTGGCGTATCCTGACTGAGCTTTTTATCGTGTCAAAGCGCCCTTGTAACGGCATGTGTCGTGTTACGGCGCTGTAGAAATTGTATTCATCATCATCATCATCATCATCATCATCATCATCATCATCATCATCATCATCATCATCATCATCATCATCACTACTGCATGTATTGCTTTCTGGCTATAGGCTATTGTTGATATTGCTGTTGGTAATAGGAGGATTTTCGCGAGTGCAGTGCAAACGTAGATCGCTACATCTGAGTCTACGGGATGCCCGTGACAATACGAGGAAAGCAGGAGCCGCCTTCAGCCCAGAAGGATGCGGTTTCGACGCCTCCTTCCGCTGGAAAAGTGGACCTGAAGAACAAACTTACCGGCGCTGGCAAAGGAGCAGAGGCCACAAGGTCATTGCCGGAAAAGACTGCCAAATCAACCGATGCGTCCAAAGTCACTGGCACCAGCACTCCAATCTCCACGGCTCGACTGAGAGCGAGGGAGCGAAGGAGAGGTCGTGTCGAGGTATCACCAGAGCCAGACTCGAATTCACCGGACCCAGAAGCCTCTGCAGGTCGTATCAAGAACCTCGCCGGGTTCTGGTCGACGCCGAAGGATGAAGTCCAGGTCGTGTCGAAGAATCGACTCTTGGTCGCCGAGCGAGCGGAGAAGGCGGAATCCGAGACGGACTCGTCCGACTCTGACTCGGACCTCGAAGAGCTGAAACGGGCGCAGGAGGCTCCACCGGCGTCTGAGACGATCGAGATCGAGAAGGGCCGGACCAAGTCGATTACCAACATGTGGCAGAACCGCAAGGAAGAGGACCTGCCGGCGAAGAAAACGCCCTTCAAGCTCGACTTACAGACCGAGGAGCCAACCGTCTTCGAAAACGAGCCGGTCGTCCTTGAGGGAGTCGTCAGGAGCGACGACCGAGCAGTGAGGGACGATATCGTCATCGGTCGCCCAGGACGAATCAAACACCTCGCCGTCAACTTTGCCACCAACTCCCACTCGAAACCAGCAGACTCGACAGACGACGAAGAGGAATCCACCGAAAAGCAGTCGTCCGCGGCCAATAAGAAGACAACGGAGGAGGTCATCGAGCGTGGAAAGATCCGGAACGTCCGGGAACGCTGGAAGAAACGCCAACAGAAGTCCAAGGCCTCGGACTCGGATTCCGAAAGCGACGAGTCAGGCGCGACGGACGACACGCCGCCTCAGCCGCGCTCGTCACGGAACAAAGACCAGGTGATCGAGCAGGCCAAGATAGGGAAACTTCGCGAGCGATGGAACCGACAGGACGGTTCCGGCGACAAGGACGATGCCACTCAGTCGAAACGACAAGCACCCAATCGGCTTCACTCTCTCGTCACGGCGAAGGAGTACGGCGTCTTCGAGAACGAGCCAACCGTCCGCGAGGACGTCGTGAGGGCCGACGACGAACAGCCGGACATCATCTCTTGCGAGAAGTCTCAGAGGCTGCGCCGGATGTGGACGACGATGGACAAGGAAGTCATGAAAGACAAGGAACCGGTGGAAAAGGTCGTCAAACCAGCGAAGAAGAAGGAGGTGAAGCAAGAGGCCGAACCGGAAGCGGTGAAACCTCAGACCACGAAGCCGCAGAAAGGAGTCGGGCGCCTGCACGGAGCGAAGGACGAGAGCTCGAAGCCGAAGGAAGATGCCAAGCCGAAGAAAGGTCACAGGTCAAAGGGTCGGGAAGTGGAGGCAGAGAAGGACCAGCAGCAGCAGGAACCGGAAGGAAAGGGGAAGCTGCAGAGGGCGTTCACTATAGCTACAGTGGGAGACAACAAGCCAGCGGCTCCTAAATCACCGTCTCTGATGAGATATTCTTCACGAAAGAAAGTCGCTTAGACAAGGACAAAACGAGCGAAAGACACATGAACACAGGACGACTGGACAAGGACAGGAACATGGACAGGGACAACGACATGTACAAAGACACATAAACAGAGACAAGGACAGAGACAAGGACAGCGACAGGGACATGAGCCGTGATAACTACAAGAACAAAGACACTTGAACAAGACGAAGACAAGGACAGGGACAACAAATAGGAATAACGACCTACAGACACTTGAAGAGGACAAAGACAGGGACAGGGACAACAAATAGGAATAACGACCTACAGACACTTGAAGAGGACAAAGACAGGGACAGGGACAACAAATAGGAATAACGACCTACAGACACTTGAAGAGGACAAAGACAGGGACAGGGACAACAAATAGGAATAACGACCTACAGACACTTGAAGAGGACAAAGACAGGGACAGGGACAACAAATAGGAATAACGACCTACAGACACTTGAAGAGGACAAAGACAAGGACAGGGACAACAAATAGGAATAACGACCTACAGACACTTGAAGAGGACAAAGACAGGGACAGGGACAACAAATAGGAATAACGACCTACAGACACTTGAAGAGGACAAAGACAGGGACGAAAACGCAGACATGAACAAGAACGAGAAGGAGAGGGAGTAGAACATAGACAGAGATGTAATCACTTAGCAGGACAGAGCCATCAACAACAAGGACAGCACTAAGAACCTGGAAAAGGAGAAACGGATGGAAAGTAAAAGGAAGGACTATGACCCTGGACGGAGCCTGGACCTTTCCCCAGAAGACTTTTGACAAACGAATTACCTGCGCCGCTGTTTGAGCTATTAGTCTTTCGACCACAAGTTTAATGTTTTCTGTTGCCTTAATGTCTGTCTGCTCAAAGGAAGATGTTTTACTTCATCATCTGCTGCTGTCTGTGTACACCTCTTTACTTTCCTAGCTTTATGCAGAAACTCCCTTCTTCCCAAATTCCTAACTTGTTTAATAATGCATGCAGAGTTCGTCCAACAATTGCTCGCTCACTGGTCTACATCTATCGACCCATCCATCTTACCATCCATCCGCTCGTCGGTCCATCCATCCATCCATTCATCTGTCATTTGGGGAGGCTCTATATAAATGCTCTGAATGAATGAATGAATGAATGAATGAATGGATGAATGAATGAATGAATTCATCCCATCCTATTTCTCTCTCTCTCCATCCGTCTGTCCATCCGTCGGTATATCCAATAATAGTTGATTAGCTTTGTTCCAAGAGCGCTTCGATTTGGTTTTTAAAAATATTTTCGCTATTGTTTAGTTGTTCTAACGTATTATTTCTCTCATACTTGTTAAATTATTGAGCATTACTCTGTGTCGTGTAGGCAGTTCATATTGAATTTTAAACGTTCTGTTTATTTCAACAATAAATTGTCTATATTAATTTGTTTAAAAACCATAAGATTTATTCTTTTCCAGAATCTCAAATACAGTGAAAGAAAAAAATTACTTATTTTAAGCAAATCCAATGGCCTTCATGCAGGGCACAATGCCGGGAAATCGGAAAAGAGGAAGACCAAGAACAAACTGGTTGGGCAACATAAAGGAATGGACTGGATTGACAATGGAGGAAATGATAAGACTGACGGAAGACAAGAGACGCTGGAGGAATATTGTTCATGATGCGGCCGACCCTCGACACGAGGATGGCTGCAGAGAACAGAACAATGGCCTTTATTGATAAATAAGCTTAATAATTCGAATAGGCCAACTTATATTCAAACTGAGGCTTCACTCCCAGCATATATCATATAGCCTATCGCCGCGCAAATATCATGTACTTTCCCGTCTGAGTCTAGGAAGGGGGTATAGTATGGCAGGAGTGACCCCTCCTCCTTCTTTGGACTGGCTTTCAAATGAGGCAGATTTGCTAGATGTGACGACCATTAGTCGCTTTTGTTCACTCATAAATGTGGCACATTTAGGTAAAAACCTCATTGATCTAATTAATTTTATAAATATTTAAATTTCAATAACAGCTGATTTGATGTGTGAGACCGTGGTGCATTCGGTAACGCGCTTGGTCTGTATTACCCACGATTGCGGGTTCGAACCTATTGACCGGACTCCGCGTAAAGACCCTGGGCGAGTAGCATGCGCACATGTGCCTCTCTCAACAATTGAGCAGTTAATCTGGGTCAGAGGTAAGCCTGGGAATTGAAGACAAAGTCCTGTGCTGGCCCCGTGTCAGGACTTAGCCTATGGATTCATCCATTGTCGACTAAAGGACCGAATTGCAGGAAAGAAGCGCATTTCCTTACGTTCCACGTAGATGTTCAAACCGCAATTTGGATGCTGTGTTTGACTTTTAATGCACACATTAAGTTTATACATGTACATGTATGCAGACTGCCACATCTGCGATAACCGCAAGATTAGACACCATAATTCCTTTTCTGCCCTGATTTGGTTTGTTTAACGCCCTTGTCTCAACTAGGCTACTGCAACTCGCTTCTCACTGGCATTTCGAAGGTTATAACTTGATGAAGTTTCAGAGTCCAGAACACTCCAAAATACGAGCACATAATCACCCACACTTAAATCAATACTTTGGCTGCCCATGAAAAAAACAAACAACTTAAAAGACTGGGTTAACTGTAGGCTATACACAGTGTTGTATCAATTACATTGCAAATGTAATTCAGTTATAATTGCAATTACTTGCTTGTAAATGTAATTGAATTACAATTACAATTACTTCATTGTGAAAGTAATTGAATTACAATTACATTTTGATTGTAATTCAATTACCGATTACTTTTCAATTATTCCTTTAAAATTGGCACATGATTTTTAAAAAATTCGATGATTTTTCATTTAGGCTACTCTATTTTTAAACTAAAAAACAATGGCATATGGTCCCCATATGGGCATCATATGCGATCCCATATGGTAATGATCCCTAGATTCATCTGGTTTGCACCCGATAGCCCATATTGATTGCATATGTGAAAGTCATCTGGGCTTGATACAGCATCGATATGGCATACATATGGTAGGAGGTTATCTACACCATATGTATGACATATAGATTCCAGATGGTCAATCAATCTGTATTTCATATGCAATCTATATGTTGTCTATATGTAACCGACTTATCTACACCATATGTATGACATATAGATTCCAGATGGTCAATCAATCTGTATTTCATATGCAGTCTATATGTTGTCTATATGTAACGGACTTATCTACACCATATGTATGACATATAGATTCCAGATGGTCAATCAATCTGTATTTCATATGCAATCTATATGTTGTCTATATGTAACCGACTTATCTACACCATATGTATGACATATAGATTCCAGATGGTCAATCAATCTGTATTTCATATGCAATCTATATGTTGTCTATATGTAACCGACTTATCTACACCATATGTATGACATATAGATTCCAGATGGTCAATCAATCTGTATTTCATATGCAATCTAGATGTTGTCTATATGTAACCGACTTATCTACACCATATGTATGACATATAGATTCCAGATGGTCAATCAATCTGCATTTCATATGCAATCTATATGGTGTCTATATGTAACCGACTTATCTACACCATATGTATGACATATAGATTCCAGATGGTCAATCAATCTGTATTTCATATGCAATCTATAGGTTGTCTATATGTAACCGACTTATCTACACCATATGTATGACATATAGATTCCAGATGGTCAATCAATCTGTATTTCATATGCAATCTCTAGGTTGTCTATATGTAACCGACTTATCTACACCATATGTATGACATATAGATTCCAGATGGTCAATCAATCTGCATTTCATATGCAATCTATATGGTGTCCATATGTATCCATATACCTGCATAAGTAATCAGGACATCTACATTATGTGCACACCATGTAGAACACAGATGGTCTGCTGATGTACTTTCCAAGTTGAATGCACATCAGTAGAACGTCTGCATTCTATAATCCTGTCAAACTTTCCATGTCAAAATATATGTATATAAACTTTATTCATGACAAGTTGGCAACACAAAAGTAACAAACATACAACGAAGGAGAAACAACAGAAAAATAGACACATACCATGAGAAAAAAATAAGCAGCTTAACTAACTGGGAAGTAAACGTCTTTAATTAACATTTGCTCTGAAGACACTGTTACAATTTTGTAACATCTCATAGTTCTCACGAAGTATCTTTCTGTCGTTGTGCAAACAATGCATGCAGCCCAGTTAGTACGGTGTTATTACTGTAGATTAACTTCCACAATACTGAGTAACATCAATGTCAGTCAGAATCGGTAAACAACCAACATACACAAAAATGTTCATCAATCATTTTTGTCATTTACTTTCAAATCCTCTAAAATATTCTGTTCCATGTATGTGTCAACCTTGCAATCTGACTTTTGGTATATAAAACACGTTAACATGCAAAGACGAGTAGTGGCTATCAATGTGCATCAAATAAGTGCAACCAAACAATTTCATCCATGCAATCTTTAGAGAGATACTATAACAGACTTGTAAAATTTTCAAATTATTTCACTGATCCTCAGTTTAAACTGTCTTTTGCAATCAAAATGACGAGTAGTTTGCTTTTCAGCAAGGTCAGATTAATACAGATAACTGTTATACAGCTAAAAAAAGGTACGGTACATCTCAAACAACTTTGCAATATTAGAACTAAGTATTATATCATTGTAGTTGCTACTATGTGATAGATAACCAATTTTATTTTACACAAGAATTATTATTATTATTATTATTATTACAAACATTTTTAATGCACACAGTAATGCGAATAGGGTGGCGCAGTTAGTCAGTTGCCATGGAAGTGCAGTTAGATATCCACCTGTTTCAAAGCCAATGAGAAATGTGAGTTCTGATGCTTTTCTTGAAAGAAGAAAAGCAGTTTGAGCAATGGATAAACATTGGTAGTCAATTTCATACCCTGGGGGTATCAACATTGCATGCACGAAGGCCCATGACTGTGCTACATCTAGGCTCAACCAAAAGACCCGTAACCGAAGATGGCAGACTGTGGGGCAGGATGTAAGGAGAAATTAGTGGTTGGAAGTAGATAGGAGTGCTCAATGTGAGGGCTTAATAGGTCAGACATGCCAGTTTCAATCTTATTCCGAACTCAACTGAGAAGCCATTACAGCCGACCGAGCCAGAGTATTGTGGATGTGTTGAAGCCTGTTGCAGGTCTGATATGCCTACAAACACAGAGTTGGCACAATCAAGGCAAGAGCAGACAAGAGAACAGCCTATGGTCTGTGGCATGTCTGGTTAAGCAGACCTTGTGCGACTTATTGCCCCAATGTGATAGAAACAAGATTTGCAAAGGTTTGTTAAGACATTGGAATGAGATAACTGTCCATAGTGACCCAAGTGTCAAAGCTAGAATGAGAAGGGAAAGCGTGCAGTCATTGGCATAAGCCATACATGATTGCCTCAGACTGGGGTTTGGATTAGGCTCAAGTAATGAAAGTTGAAGTTGAATTAGGATCAGGTTCATGTCCAGACCGTTGAAGCAGAACCATGGATGCACTGAAGAGAGGCACTCCAAGTATTACTTTGCTGGACTGATCCCTTGGTGACAAAGCAATGAAAGCTGAGCATCATCAGCATAATTCTGTAATTCCACTCCAGTGATTTTGCCACCACCAAGATGCTTGGTACATATCCATAATGCAATTTGCTGTTAAACAGTAAAGTCAGCAAAGATTTAGCCATTAGGTCTGCATATAAGTTGTTCAGGTCCTATGCCATCAACACCTGCAGCTTTACCACATTTCAGTTCACATAAACATTTAATAAAGGTCAAGATACTCTGATGTCGTCTTGACCAGCCTTGTTTTATATTTATTAATATAGTCTTGTACACAGCCCACAAATTCATCACTCAATGTCTTATTTATTCATTAAGGAAATTTCTATAGCACCTCTTCAAGAAGCCTACACAGAAGCTTAACTGTGCAACATACTTACAAAGGTGATAACAACACAATATGCAGCGAAATGTTACACCTATTAAGGTGCACAGTGCCCACAAATAAAAAGCAATCAATTAAGTAACTCGGACGATTGCAATTATTGTTCACCAATAAATATTAGTGATAGAACTTAATAGCATTGAATCGACAAGGCATTTGTTGATATGTCAATGTCATGTTGATTCAGTTTCACAGCTACAAAAACAGAAATTGATGGAGGTCATTAACGTCAATCAAAAGGGATCTGGCAAACCATTCAGGACAAGAATTACACAGACAATATATGTTCACTTTTTCATGCAACGCTGTGGCCAATACAATACAATACAATACAAATGAAAATTTATATAATAAGAATTTATTATTGGGTAGGTTCCTCAAAGTTACAGCGCTGTACTAGCCGCTGTCGAACATGCTGTCTATCAGTCTATGCTGATTTTCCTTTTCTGTCATGAGAGTTTGTAAAGAATGCAGCACATTTAAGTAGGACTTCATTGCCAGTGACCGGCAAACTTCGTGCTTCTACGGTTCCTACAATTGCACAACAAGTTCAGAACAAATAAAAAATCAGACGCTTGCCCAATAAGAAGTTAATAAGAAGTTGCTATACTGATTGAACCCAGAACATCAAAAGCAATATTCAGAAGAGGTTAAGAATGATGTCATAGAAAGAGCTTTTATCGGTGAAAGAGATGAGTTTATTAAGAAGTGAGTACACAGTAGAGCATGAATTTAACTTTTTCTGACGTAATTATTTATTAACCATTTCAATTCCATTACACAAACACATGTACCATACATCAAATAATATTCATTACATTAAACATGCGTGTGTTTATGCATTGCATTGTTATATATATATATATATATATATATATATATATAAAACAATGCAATGCATAAACATGCATATATATATTATATATATATATATATATATATATAAATGAAAAGAAATTACATTCACATGATTATTTTTGGAATGCAGACTACTATCAGGCAATGTGCTCTTTTTCGACTGCTGGCCCCACAACCTGGAATGGGCTCCTTGTTGCACTTTGCCTAGTGCCTAGAGGTCAAACTCATGTTCTTTACTAAATTAAAGTCTTATTTAGCCACGGTTGGACCAGGAGCATTCCTGAGTAGATTATCTTGAAGGGTGCAATATAAAAATTCTTTAATAATAAAAACATGAAATATGTTGAAGATTTAACCTTAATTGTTACAGAAAAATCTTCTTGCCGTAGCCACGTGCACCTGCATATAATATAACCTAAGTACTTGTACTAGTACTTTAGACTAAAGCACTTGTAATCTTACTTGTACTTGAAAACTTAGTACTTGTACTTGAAAACTTAATACTTGTACTTGAAACCTAAGTACTTAAAACATCTCTGAAAATTAACGAGCATCTCACTTACAGGAAGAATTCGACAAAGGTTTGGCTGGGTCTTGGTTCCTGAAATCTGTATCTTGGTAGATGAATTCAAAGCTGGCACAGCATTTTCACCACAGTCTACAATCAAGTAAATAAATCGATCTAAATAATCCAAATCTCATGCACAAAAGTCCATTCATAGTGAAGAAGGGCAGTACTTTAATGGTTCCGCGACAACTCGTCGAACGACATTTCGTATAACGACACTTCGTCTACGACAATTCGTCTAACGACATTTCGTCTACTAGTGTATCTGTGTCTATTACGGCTAATCAACAGAGGCCGCATTCTTATAGTTTCGCTAAAACGTGCTATATATTCTCAGGAATCCAGCTTCTAATTACTGACAAGATTATTTTCATCAATCCAGCTTCTGTTGAATGGAAACCTATTTTCATCCATGCATCCAGGTTGATTTCCAGCTTATGTTTACGTGAAAAATTATTTCGATCAATTCAGCTTCTATTTCAACACAGGAATGTTTTCATCAATCCCACTTCCATTTCGGGAAACTGTTTTTTTTTTTTCATCAATCCAGCTTCCATTTTAAAGTGACAATATCAAATAACTTAGTAGACGAAAATGTCGTTCGACGAATTGTCGCTCGACGAAGTGTCGTAGACGAAATGTCGTTCGACGAGTTGTCGTGACACCTACTTTAATATAGCATGAGAGGCAACCATGGTTAGCAACCTCATTCTTCTTAGCTTTGGAATATGAGGGCAGGTGGCCAGTCCTCCCCTCATCGTCTGATCTTCCCACTGACATGGTATTACAGTCAGTGTACTCGCTATAACCAAAATTGGAATCCAATGAAATAAGTAAGTAAGTGTGTTCCTTATTAGACGCTGGCAAACGCACGGCGCTTTACATTCGAAGTTATGGAATAGTAGCAGAAAAGTTAGTAAAAGTCTGCACCCATCCAAACACCTGTTTACTAGCACTTTCGAGCACGTTGTTTCCGTTATAACATCTGCCAATCAGTTATAATAATCTTCTTTATTGAAACAATCCGGTTGACAAACCGCAACCGGTTACAGTGTACAGTTATGCAATTGAAACAATTCACAAGAACACAAATGACAGAAGACATAAATCTTAACTACTAACAGAACAGACGGGGTTAGCTCGAATCCCCGAAAACGCTAAAAATAGAAGAAAAAAACGATTTCCCGAAAACAGTTTTCTAGAAAGCGGTCGAACTATTCAAAAATAAATTGTAAACATGACAAAGACCTAGCGTGGCCTTGATGTATACGATATACTACCTATTCAAATATGTATTTGTTAATGATGTTCATTCGGGTCAGACTTAAAAATTCCTTTCGGGGATCCGGCCAAAATTCCTTTCGGGGATTCGGGTTTCGGGGATTCGGCCCGCACCCGAACAGACAGCCAGCAATACACGGCGCTAATAGCAGCCTACAAAGCATGTCCGCCTACGGAACTCTATCTCGGTACCTCTCGCTCTCTATGCCAGTGTGTTATCCAATGCGCTATCGGGCCCTTGGTTGCTGTTTAACGATACTGTGTCATAACAACGATGATTAGTGTCGCCCTCCTCCTTTCTCCAGGTTTGGGACTGGCACTACCACAGGTAGGGTAGTAGCGGAATTCGCTATCGGGCCCCCCAAGTAATTAGGTTTTATAATTACTCTACGCTCTAAACATAATACTGCATTGCACATTTCAAATTAACAAATGGACAGTTAAATAAGAGCAAGTTTTCATAAATATTACCTCTGATTATCAGGCCATGCGCCAAAACGGAAACGGAAAGAGGTACACGCAGCATTCATGAATCCAGCGAAATAAGTAAGTGAGCAAGTGTGTTCTTTATTAGACGCTGCAAACGCACGGCGCTTTACATTCAAAAGTATCGAATAGTAGCAGAAAAGTTAGTGAAAGTTAACTAAAACCACACTAGCCTAGTTGTGCAGCATCCTAGCCAAGAAACCGCGCCTGGTGAGGGAATCAAATCTAGAAAGAACACGGTTGTGTGATCGTGGTCGCAGATCGTGACCAGAATAACTGTATAGACAGAGGGACGTAGGTAATGGAGGATGCACACGATCAATTCTTGATTTTAATTTTTTTACTATAAATATTCGCCATCCGCGTTTACAGACAATGAGTACTTATGGTAGAATAATATTAATCACACTGTATGGTTTACTCTGTAAAACATGATTCGGCCTACATAATCCTTTTCCCATCTGTAGCAGTTACCACAATAGCCTACACCCCTATTGGCATCGCCGTGACAGAGTGCCGTTAAACAGAATCTAACTATACCTAGGACTATTCGTAGGCTAATAATAGTCCCAGACAATACCCACAATTATACTTCGATCGATGTCGCTTCGAGTGAAATCGTAGTAAAAAACATTTTAAGAAGCTGGTCAAAAATCTTATAGGCTACTAGCCTGTCTCCTTGGATTCGAACCCGTACTAGCGACAACATGTAGGGCATCGTAGGCCTATTGTAGGACTATGTCGACTACATAGAGATCTCGAGCTTCATGCATATTAGAAGCCTAAATCTTTAGACCTGAAAACTAAGGCAGATGTTAATTTTGTAGAAAGATGGATTTCTTCCGCTGATGAACAAAGGAATGGGAGAAAGTGGTCAGACGTTGAGAAAAGCAACATGACTACTTAAGACTGCGATGACCATACAGTATCACACACACGCACGCGCGCACACATTTACACACACACGCACATGTACACGCGCGCGCACATAATTATTATATAATTATGCGTGTATTTGTGTTTATATGTGTGCGCGCGTGCGTGTGTGTGTGACACTGTACGGTCATCGCAGTCGGGCTTCCTTTTTCCTCGGAGTACCTCGCACTGGGAGCGCTGCTGAAAGGCTTATGCTATGAGAAGCGCTTTATAAATGATTAAATACAATAAGAAGACCCTCTTTCCGTATCCACCATAGGTGTTGACTAGCCTGGATGGTGACACGCAGACACAAACACACACACACACACACACACGCACACGTGTGCGTGTCGTGTGTGTGTGTGTGTGTGTGTGTTGTGTGTCTGCGTGCGCGCGCGTGTAAATCTATATGCGGTGCGTGGGGTTTCAGAAAGTGAGGGATAGAGAAACTTGGTCAGTTCATCTCGGGTGGAAATTAGATAGGGTTGGCTAACCATTCCACTGAAGGCCTGGCTTCCCCGTAGGCTAAGGCAGCTTGCCGCCTTACCACAGGAGTACAGCGCCTCTGCTTTCTTCGCACAGCGGGCAGCGGCACATGCTGAGATCCTTGTTCCCCGTTCGCGGACTGTTATTAGGCAGGGCCGGTGTTCTCCGTGGGCTCTGGCTGGCCCAGCGACTGGAAATGGGCTCCGCCGACGTCGTCTGACACCAATAGCTCATTCTACCCTGTTAATCTCTGGCCTTACGATTGTGTTGTTGTTGTTGTTGTTGTTGTTGTTGTTGTTGTTGTTCTTCTTCTTCTTCTTATTATTATTATTATTATTATTATTATTATTATTATTATTATTATTATTATTATTATTATTATTATTATTATTATTATTATTATTATTATTATTATTATTATAATTATTATTATTATTATTATTATTATTAATTAGTAACTGCTATCTAATGCACTGATTGCATACCAAAGCCAAGCCATGATCAAGTCACCATCCAGGCTAGTCAACACCTATGGTGGATACGGAAAGAGGACAGACAGACAGACAGACAGACAGACAGACAGACAGACAGACAGACAGACAGACAGACAGACAGACAGACAGACAGACAGACAGACAGACAGACAGACAGACAGACAGACAGACAGACAGACAGACAGACAGACAGACAGACAGACAGACAGACAGACAGACAGACAGACAGACAGACAGACAGACAGACAGACAGACAGACAGACAGACAGACAGACAGACAGACAGACAGACAGACAGACAGACAGACAGACAGACAGACAGACCTTTCATGTAGAGGGCAGATCTGTAGGTAAAAAAATTGCTGGCCAGACACAATTAGTAGAAATAGTTTACAAATGGTATACAAGCCAAGCAAGTATGATGGATCACCAAGTAGACGTGTGACAGACAAACAGACAGACAGACAGACAGACAGACAGACAGACAGACAGACAGACAGACAGACAGACAGACAGACAGACAGACAGACAGACAGACAGACAGACAGACAGACAGACAGACTGACTGACTGACTGACTGACAGACAGACAGACAGACAGACAGACAGACTGACTGACAGACAGACAGGAAGGAGGACAGAGATACACTAGAAATGGAAACTTGGTCTAGCAGCTGAAAAAGCTTGTTCACCTGTATGACCTACCACATAGCATCTAGAATTCTAGATGGTTATAACAGATCTGCCTTCTATATGAAATGTAGATTCGTAAGCCATCTTGTATCTATGTCGTATACAAATGGTGAAGGTAAGGTGGTTACATAAAGAAGCCATATGCATATCATATAGCATATAGACAGATCTGCCTTCTATATGAAATGCAGATTCGTAAGCCATCTTATATCTATGTGGTATACAACTGGTGTAGGTAAGGTGGTTACATAAAGAAGCCATATGCATATCATATAGCATATAGTTATACATTGAGGCATGAGGAGGCAGTTGTCTCCTCTTGCTTCTTCATATACTGGAACTTCTATTGACCAATGACCCCAATGACCAGGATTTTGCCAATGGTCTGTGAAGTTGCCTCCTCTTGAATTTAAGTCTCGTTACGTGCCTGCAGTAGCCTATGCAGCATATAGCATCTTGAAGATGAGCTGCAGTCGAGGCATGCATCGTCACAATCAACTGTGTGCCAATGTGGCAATGTCTTGCAATAAAATTGTTAAACTGTTTTTTGTCTATCGACTATAATACCGGTTTAAGGCGTGTATGTTTCATTTTCATTTGCATTTTCATTTAAGATATTTATATAGCGCCCCTTCAAGATTTCTACTCAGAGGCGCTCCCTTCTACAGCGCGGACACTGAATCGGAGTTTCACGCCGAAGCGCATGAACAACTGCGAGTGAAGGACTTGCCCAGGGTCCCTACGCGGCGGCTTGGAGTAGATTCGAACCCGCAACCCTCCGGTTGCAAGGCACCGAACATATATACCTCTACACCACCGCGCCCCACGGTGTTTGTGTGTGTGTGTGTGTGTGTGTGTGTGTGTGTGTGTGTGTGTGTGTGTGTGTGTGTGTGCGTGCGTGTGCGCGTGCTGCGTGTGGCCCAAAATTGAGAGGTCACTCAGCAAGTATCGGCAAGTCTCCATTGCTGCAATAATATGAGCGTCGGAGATCTACACGTGCAGCTGCATATTGCTGCTCTAAAGCATGACTGCTCGGAAGTTTTATTTTGATTAGTATTCCTTCATTAGCATCAACATCTATAGGCCTATGGGACTTGATATTCTCACGCTTTTCTTGCAATTTTTGTAAGCATTGATAATGTAGATTTTGTATGGTATGCATGTGACATACAACATATGGATGTACCATATGTAAGCCATATAGAGCCCATATGGGCAAAATTGTCATATGGCTAACACATGTTTACCATATGACTTTGCTGTTGGGGTTTTAGCTTTCAGATCTGAACCAAACATTCATCGTTTCCTGGACTCATTTCTTCCGTAGGCTCTTTTCGTATCGTATTGAACTCCCTTTAAGGCTTTTGATTTGACTCAACCTGGATTTTGGCTTGCACAACGATTTTGCAATTTGCATAGCAACGACCATTAACTGATGCCTTGAGCGTAAAAACATGGCGCTATAAAAGTTCTTTCATTATATTGACGAATGAACGTAACAGTGATGTACGTGGTAGTCCGTTAATTAGCCCTACGTAATAAAAGCTCATCTTGCTGTTGTTGATCCGATGACGTCATCTTTCGACCGATTGTTTTGTGTCAAGGAAACGAATCGACTTCAACAAGATGAGACGAGGTAAGACATTTCAAACTGAAAATTATTTCTAAAAATATCGATAAGATAAAGTGGAAATTCGAAATTCGAGGCAAGAAACCTTCGTTTTTTGAAGACATCATTCGACCAATGATCGAATTATCGACAAAAAATTGTCGTTTTGAACAGAAAATCTTCGAAAATAAGATGTCGATCTGAAAAAGTAGAAATTCGACGAAAGATCGAGCTTTACCTTTTGAAGACACCAATCGACCAGTCATCGAATTATCAAAATTATCGGATGATCAAACCCGCCTTAGCAGCTGCAAAACCCGTCTTAAGAGCTGATGAACTCACCTTGCTAGCTGCTCTGCCTCGATCAGATCTGACCAGATCTGCTCTGTTCTGGTCTCTCTTTCAACCAGACTCGGAACTCCGCTGGGCTTCGATCTCTGATACGACGCAGCGCTCGTGAATAAGCCTGGGCCCTGCGCTTAGCTTTAGAATTTGTTCACGATTTACGATTAGGCTACGAAAGGTCTAACTTAAACTAGAAACTTTTCTAACGCCGTTTTTATGATGTAGGTTAGGCCTACATGGCATCAGGCGATGGTCACTTCTGAGCAAATCGCATTGCGGAGGCATATTATAAGCTATTGGAACTGACTGAGATCCGTGAGAATCTATGAAACTTAAATAGGCCAAGTAGTCTAGGCTAAGGAATTAAGATCAGACGAGCAGACTTTTAACCATAGTTGTAAAAAACGGTAAAAGCAAAATAAAAAACGAAATAAAACGTCGTTTTTTTCAAAATAATAAAAACGGAAAAAAACGAGAAAAAAACGGTAAAGAAAATAATTTGACTTTGTTACATCTTTTCTGCCATTTTTAATTTAAAAACCCTGTTTACACAATTTAATTTTAATCAGCAAATAACATAACTTTATAAGTAAACACCAAGTAACATTAATCTACAACAATTATTTTCCTTTTCATAAGTTTGGTTTAATAAGAAATTGAGTTATTAAAAATACTGAAATCTTTTCAAATTTGAGTGTACGTAATCAAAAATTGTAGGCTACTTACAATTTTGACTTATATAAGAACGTAATAACGTATTATGGAGTAATATCAGTCAGTTTATCAGTCACTCGGAGATTAGCCTACTGTGTACAAAGACAACATTTCGCATTTAGGATAACTTAGAAATTCAAATAACTTTTATAAATGTTATTGCCTGTTCTGTGCTATTTTATTTCTCAACTGACGACACTAAACAGTGATGTAAATTAGATGAATCTTTGAAAGGACGGAGAACGGTAAGGGATATCAGACAAGAATAAAATTAGGCCTAAACAAATAATAACAGACAGTAAATAAATAAATAGTTTTTACATAAAAAATAAAAAAACGGAAAAAAACGAGACGAGAAATAAAAAACGAAAAAAACGACGTTTTTTGGAAAATAATAAAAAACGAAAAAAACGTTTTTTACAACTATGCTTTTAACTAGGCTACCACTGAGAGGCAGCCATGCATGGGTATGAAGTGTTTGCGACTTTATTTTCTGAGCCTCGTAGGCCTAATATTATGGAAGGTGCATTGCTGCGGCCTCGATCTCCCTCGCCGCTTTAGCTTCCCACTAGTTGACAGTGTACTCATTACAGCTGATATCGCTTGGAAGGGCAAGTTGAGCCGAAACTAGGAGCAAATTAACGCCCTGTCGGGGATTTTGAACCCAGACCTTTTCAATTGACAGTCTAACATTTCCATACCACTACACTTTCGCACACTCCAAGTATATGCCCTATGTTTAAAATAGGCCCATATTAGGCTATGGTGAACTGATTATTGTAATATTTGCTTAATTGCTTACTGCAGATATGCATCCTTAGTGGCGAAGGATACTACCGTAATAATGTGCCACCACAACATCTCCCTGCCTTTCTCTCCACTTTCTCTTGTTTGTGTGTTAGTCGTATAGTATTCCCAGAGGCCTCTGGGTTTCCAGAGAACCCCGGAAGCCAAGAAGTAGATTCTGTGTTAGTCGTAAGAAGAAGTATAATTGGAAATGTATCTATTGAATAAGCAACACGACGTTTTAATATTTATTAAATCACAATCGTCATATCGACATACATACACAGATACAGTACATCTGTAGCGAATGCATGTGTGTATCCCACAGTGTATGTTAGTTAATTAGTTATCTAGATAGTATTATGCCTTTTAGGTGTACGCAATTAACAGTTAAGTTGTAGTGATCCACAGAGTGGCATATATTTTTAGCGAATCGCGCCTCTCCAAAATTTATATAGCGCCACTAAAAGAAAAACCAATCAGAGGCTATCCAGACCTGACAACACAAAACAACGATCAAATAAAATGGGTCTCGAGCGCTGACGGAAATGAGGCAAAGGGAAGCCAAGGTCAAGTCGCAGTTGCAAAGCGGCTCATTCGTATGCTTAGGCCTATATCTAATCCTGCATCTGAATATTAATATCGCCTGCGGAATTTTCGAGAGGAGCTTAAACTTGGATGTTTGGCAAATGCCACAAATCTAAACAGATGCGACATAAGATAAACTGAAGTTTTTCACGATCCGCTGTTGGCGAAAAAGTTCACATCAGATTGTGACTATAAGCTTATTTAATTAGCCTCTACCACGCAGAGCATCTCTGCGCTAGTTCAGCGAAATGTCCCTTCTGAAACATCCGCTGTTGTTGTTGCTGCTCTCCATTAGCAAAGGGTCATGCGTAATTGCCAAAACTGTCTACCTCATCAAACGCACGCGTTTTGTTCTCATATTATTCTCATGGGCGTATTTGAGGAGTGGGTTTACGGGTTCAAACCCCCGAAATAGATGCATTACTGTTGTTAAAAACTAAAATGTAGGAAAATACGACAATTTCCAATGGAAACCCCCAAAAGCTTAAAACCCCTCCGAAATTTTTTTGGCTACATCCCGATTATTCTCCAGATAAATTATTGTCTATCACCCACACAATCATACAGTCATTTAGCAGCATCTAAGGTTATTATGTTGATAGACTTGCAAGTGGTTTTTTTAGTATGGCTAATAGGCCTAGATGGGTATTTAAAAGAGAACAGAACCAGTGAAACAGACTCGGTGATGAACCCTCCATACAAGATGAAAAAGTGACCTTGGTCACTCAAGTCTATACGTACATCACAGTCTAAAGCCAGATAAAATTAGATGTCACTGAAAGACTGTGACCTAGAGGTCGTCCATCATCAGATATTCTTTGAGGACTGACGGGAATGGCAGTCCGTTCACCTTCTTTCGAATCGGAATTTGCAGCACACGCCTCAGACATCTTCTGCACGAATTCTTGAGCGTTGTCGGATTCGTAATGCACTCCTTGAACCAGGCAAACTGAGTCTTATCTGCTCGGATGTAGTCAAAGGCTTCGGCTCTCAGCTGGACCCAGGGCATGCCTTCTTGCGCCAGAGGTCCAGCCTCTGTCGCGTCTCGGAAGTACCTTCTATTGCGTAGACCACATCCAGCCGTCAGCAGCATGCGCACTATGTCGTAGTTGCGTATTCCGAGTGCGACCTCTATCGGAAGGTAGTACCAGATGTAGACCTGCCAGCCGTTGCTCTCGGCGTCCAGGTCGATGTTGTTCTGGATGAGGACCCTCGCGGAGTCCGTATGGTCTTTCCAGGCGGCGAGCCAGAGGGCATTCTCGTTGTAGATTGTCCGGCGATTAACTTCCGCTCCTCGATCCAAGAGGGCGTTTATGGCGTCGACGCTTCCAATGACGGTCGCCAGGTGGAGTGCCACTTCCTGTCGGTCGCCACAGTGTTCGTTGACGTCGACGGGTTCACGGAGCATGCGCTCTAGGATGGCCGGGGTGTCTGTGCCCATGTAGAGCGCTGTAAAGCCCCAGCGATTCTTCAAGTGGGGGTTGGCTCCGTGAGCTGCTGCGAACAAACGACTATGAATGAATGGATGGATAGATCGATGAATGGAGAGATCGATGAATGGATCGATTGATCGATGGGAAGGCAAATAGGTTAGTGGATAAAGAGGTGGATGGAAGGATGAATCATTGACTAAATAAATGAATGAATGAATGAATGAAAAATAAATCAATTACTCATTTACTTAATCAATCAATAACCACGTCAGTTTCCAGAGTGTCAGATTATTTTTATACTTATAAGATACTTAGATACTGATTCATTCAATTAAATACTTACTTATTCACTTTATATTTAGATTTGTTCTTAAGTTTGTTGGTTTGTTAGGTTTGTTTGTTGCACATGATGATGATGATGACGACAACGATGATGATGATGACGATGATCATGATGATGAATGAAATAAATCAATTATTTATTTACTTAATCAATCAATCAATCATCAGGCCAATCTCCAGAGTGTCAGATAACGTATTCATTTAATTACATACTTACTTATTAACTTTATTGTTTAGGTTTTTCTTAAGTTTGTTGGTTTATTAGGTTTGTTTGTTGCACTTGATGATGATGTTACTGCTGTTGTTGCTGCTGTTGATGATGATGATGATGATGACTATGCTTCTGCTAAGGTACCTACCGAGCAGAATTTCGACGCACATCTTGTGTCCGAAATGACAGGAGATGATGAGTGCTGATGAACATTCGTTTGTCTGTCGGTTGATGTCTGCGCCAGCAGCCAACAGCATCTTCATCACCTCAGTGCTGTTATGCTCAGCAGCCTTCATCAGAGGCGTCTGCTGACGGTCAGTGGCTATCGACTCCAAGTCCACTTGCTTACGATTATGACCACCCGATGACCAGGACAACAGAACACGGGCACAATCGACGCTGTTGCATTGTGCAGCAACATGCAGCACCGTACCTGTTAACAGCAGCATCATTCACTCTGTTGCTACAGGAAAACTGCATATTTTTCAATATTATCTCAATTAATCTCATATAGACACTTACTTATAATAGCGCCTACTCCTATAGCGCCTTTATAATAATATGTGAGACCATGCAAAGGTCCCATGTCTCAAAGTGGAATGCAGAGGCATTCATTACCTTTTCGTAAGCCCTCAAGCCCGGAGTGGGCGAACCCAAAGGTCCTGGACACGTGGCAAGTACGTTGCAGAAAGAGTAATGCACAAATAATTAGCAATGGATAGCGCTCCAACCAAACACCCATTGTCGTCTGCTGACAGCCATAGATGAAGACGATGGCGATGCTGATGGACTGACACGTTTTTGTGATGCATAATATCCGCATGTTATGTTTAAAATGACTTCAAAGCAGTGATGTGGTCTCGAGACCGCGGTCTTGGTCTCGAGACCGTCTCGAGACCGAAAAAATGCGGTCTTGGTCTTGGTCTCGAATGTGCCGGTCTTGGTCTCGGTCTTGGTCTTAAAGGTGTGGTCTTGGGCTTCTGGTCTCGGTCATTCGCCTTTGGGCTTTGGTCTTGGTCTTGCGCCTTTGGTTTGGCCTTTGGTAGGAACTAGAGTGGATTATTTGTTAAATGTTGTCGATATTTTCGGTTATTCAGGGACTTCTGAGATAGCTTCGAATTCATGCGACGATCCGCCTATATAGGACAAAGTGAGAGAGGACCGCGTTGTTCACTTCTTATCAGAAGCGACACGAAAACGTTGAGGCACAGTTAACCATGACCTATGGTGCTCTAGTGACTAGTTAAGCTTACACTGATGCAGTTTCTCGAGGCAAAATCAGTAGCCGGGTATATAATCGATGCAGATCAGGTATTTGGTGGGGAATTTTTCTCTACTGGCAAGTGGCAAAGTTTTTGTATTCCGCAACACCTGCACCTACTGAGAGTGTCTTTAGCTAGTGTGCCCTTCATGAGACATCGAAGACTTGGGGATAAAAACCATAACCAATAAATATAATAAGCATCTGATCTGAATAATGGGAATATGTAACACTACAACTGAGAATTGCGTTTATGGTCTTGAGGCTTAGATCTTGGTCCTGGATGATGCGGTCTTGGTCTCGGTCTTGGTCTTGGACCACGCGGTCTTGGTCTCAGTCTTGGTATTGAACCACGCGGTCTTGGTCTCGGTCTTGGTCTTGGACCCCGCGATCTTGGTCTCGGTCTTGGTCTTGGAATTTTGGTCTCGTGCACAACACTGCTTCAAAGTACAGTTCTCTTGGTCGTTTGGGTCAGATGGTCTGTTAGTCGGTAAGTAAGTCAGTCGGTCGGTCGGTAGATCAGTCGGTAGACCTACCTATGTCGTTGTCGACGATGGCGTTGACGTCCAAGGTCTTGGTTTCCAGCAGAATCTTGAGTACGTCGTCCTGGTCGCTTTCCACTGCAGCCACTGCGCCATAGTACATCCACTTTCCACGCCTGGCGTCATCTCTAGTCGACGTAATCCTGTCACGTGAAGCATCACGTGACAGGAGCATAGACACGAGATAGCGGACGCAGCTGAGTCGACCATCTTTGCAGGCAGTCTCGAAGACGGTGCTTTGGACTCCGAAGCCTCGATCTGGACTCTCCCTGTCGCCGCTTTCGATGACCGGTGGTCCACATCCACGCGATGAGAACGGGTCAACCCCGCCGACCTCGACCATGACTCTCAGAACATCAGCACCGTCAACCCTCAACGACAACAGCGCAGGCCAACTGTCACGACTCCCGGATCCTCCATACTTATCTACATCTGTTCAGAAACAACAACAAAAAAGCAGTTCGATTGTGTGCTTTGAATTTAAAGAGGACTCTCAGTGAAGATTATACCCTGAAAATTATTTTAAGGGCAAAGAGCAATGCTTGGAACAATCTTCAGAAGTTGAAGAAAGAAACAAAGATATGACTGGATTGTGAGAGTTTAGCAAGACTTGAGAATTGAAGAATCATGTGAGTGAATTAAAGAAACATCTGCAATAACAGATATCGGAAAACAATTAAAAAAGAACTGCAGAAGTTATCGAGAAATGTAAAACAGGACAGCAAGAGTTTCTGCAACTATGTTAGAAAAAAGCAGAAAAGGATAGAAATGGTAGGGCCATTGAAAAAGGAAGAGGGGAATGTAGAAGTTATTGTGGATGATGTGGAAGCTGCTGAAGTACTCAATAAATATTTCAGCTCAGTGTTTACTGTGGAAGAATTAGGATATATCCATGAACCCAACCAAGCATTTTTTAGACTAGACAGTGGTGGTAAAGGATTAACACAGATAGTGTTTGCTAAGGAAAATGTGTTGGAACAGCTGAAAAGGTTCAAACTGACAAGACTCCAGGAATAGATTAAATTCTTACATGAAGCGAGGAAAGAAATTGGAGCAGCATTAGCACAGATCTTCAATAAATTAATACAGACTGGAGATATACCACAGGAATAGAGATATGCCATCGTAGTGTCATTGTTTAAAAAGGGAAACATGTAACTATAGACCAGTCAGTTTAACCAGTGCTGTGTGTAAGGTCATGGGTAATATAGTGGAGCACTTGAATGAGTATAATATTATTAAGTGAAGTCCACACGGATTTACTAGAGGTTGCTCGTGTTTAACAAATCTGTTGGAATTCTTTCAGAAATGCAGTCCTACAACTATACTAAGTGATGGGAATAATTGGTTAATTATTGGCCTAGTAACGAAACGATATACACAATAACACAGTGATAGACGCATTAACAAAACACTATCAGTACCAACGGGTCTAGGACATTTCACCCTTGGACATATCCCCCCGGACGTTTCCCCCAAAGTTGGACTGATTAAAATAATTCTCTACTTTAATAGAAGTTGGATTGATGAAAAAAAATTCTTTTCCTTAAATAGAAGCTGTATTGATAAAACAAATTCTATGCTTAAATAGAAGTTGGATTGATGAAAAAAATTCTAAGCCTAAATAAAAGCTGGATAAATTTATGAAAGAAATTCTTTGCTTGAATAGAAATTGGATTGATGAAATTGTTTTGCTTAAATAGAAGTTGGAATGATGAAAGAAGGTCTTTGCTTCAATAGAAGTTGGATTAATAACAGTTATCATGGACAATGGTAGAGTTACATGTACCTGCTTGCTGTTTGGGGGAAATGTCCGGGGGGAAGTGTCCGGATACCCAGTACCAACATGGTGTGATTCATAACAACACATGATGCTTACTAGCAAAATGAAATTTCTACACTACTATATCAAGATGGAGTTTCTCTCCTACCTCTTCATTCTTTGCTCAGTGAAACTGATTCGTGGACTTCTGCAAATTTCTTATCATAAAAACCATCTAAAAACAGAATTCACGCTTATTGGCCTTTCTAAACAACCAGCATAGAAAATCCAGGTTCCTCTCCGTAATTTTATCAATCCAACAACAAGACTCCATCTTGATTTGTTTACAACCACGACAAGTATAAATTTGAAAGCATACCATACACATAAAAGTACAATTTTGTTCAATATTCATTTATTTATTCTCACTGGGAAGACTAAACAACATTTGAGGCTTAATGACAAACTCCAAGTACAAAACTTCAAAGACCACGTTTCTAGCACATTAGGCTATAACCTAATCACTCTTATTATCCTTCTTTCTTACCTTAATAGGAGTCTTTCGTTTAGTCGATAATTAATAGGCTACAGCGCACATGATGAAACTATAGTCCAAAACTAGTCTTCGTAAAATCTTCACTCACCTACATAGGCATATAATTTTTATGGGTAATCCTGCAGTTTAGGTGCTTTAAATAGTTTGCATTGGTATCCATTGAAACTGCAGTTTAGGGGTTTACTTATTTTGCATTTAAGAAAAAAAATTACTTTTCATAAATCCAACTCTATTTAAGCAAAGAATTCTTTTAATCAATGCAACTTCTATTGAAGCAAAAAATTATTCTCACCAATCCAGCTTCTATTTCACGAAGTAGGCCTATTCTTTTAATCAAACCAGCTTCTGTTACAGCAAAGAATTCTTTTCATCAATCCAGCTTCCATTTAGGCAAAGAATTCTTTTAATCAATCCAGCTTCTATTTCACCAAGTATTCTTTTCATAAATCCAGCTTCCATTTAGGCAAACAATTATATCCATCAATCCAGCTTCCATTTTAAACTGACTATATCAAATATACCAGTAACAAATTGTTACAGCACCTAAACTGCACGATTACCCGTAGGCCTAAACGTTCATCAACTGGCTTATATTTCAAACATAGCTGTTGTTCTCAGTCGCCTGTAAAGTTTTTGAGTGTGGTTAAGATCACTTACACACTAAATCAGGCTTACATCGTGACATCCATATTTACGTTTTGTTATTTGTACTACAGCATAGGCCCAATGATATGCACAACTGCGTCATGAGTTACACAATAAAACAAAGAGCTCAACATTTAACCAGCGTGGTACATACTAACACGGTAGGATGTTATTATTACAAAGACAGCCATGGTAACATTCTGTGACAATGTTAACACAGTGTGGTCCATTGTAACTCACTGAAATCTGCAATTACACGAATGAGAGTCATGACATGAGTTCTTCATGACAAGTCGTTTTAAGAGTTCCAAAACACATAAAACACATGATGAGCTCCAAATAACTTCATGAGAGCCATCATAACGTCATGATAATATTCCTACTAATGCAATGTGATCCATACTAACACAATGAGATCTTTGGATGACTTAGTATCGCTCTAACAGTTGACGCACTTTCGGCCAAAATGGCTGCCTCCAGTAGACGCTGACATCTTTGACGTCGTTCGGCGTCACTTGCATACGTCATGCACTCGGAATAAATATCATCAAGCTGTAGTATGATGTCACCGATGATAAAATCCGCCATGATTATTTACCGTGAATGACATCAAACGGCGATCACCCAGTGACGACTATTCAGTAGGCCTACTACGCGTTTTCATCGTTACTTGACTCGATTCATTAGCAACTTTACACTAATTGAAACGAACTGTATTTAAAGATTAGAAAGATCAACGAAACTCCTTGCTTAAATTTGTGTTCCTGAAATTTGCCTCTTCCGAAGAGGCCTCGATATCACGCAACGAGCCCTACATATCGGTCTGTAGCCGTACATAGCCATGCGTTGTGTAGCCGAAGCAGCTGTTTACACACCAGTGGAATGATAGCACAGCCTACATTTATTGCGGCCTTGCACAGCTGCAGTGTGCGTATGCTCTTGCATTGCATAAGCTGCGAAGGTTTCGGTTACTGCAACGGTTGCCTTGTGCTGCAGAAGTTGTGCTTGAAATAGTTAAGACAACGCTGCTATACACGATGAACTTTCGATCCTATAGGCTACCAGGTTGTAAAGCAACACTTTGTATGACGCCTGTGAAATTCTTGAAAGGCGTCATAGCCTATATAGCATAAGATACCAATGTTTAGATACATGCATGTATATATACATGCATACACAAGCACGTAGCCAGACTTAAATTCAAGAGGAGGCAACTTCACAGACCATTGGCAAAATCCTGGTCATTGGGGTCATTAGTCAATGGAAGTTCCAGTAGGCCTATATAAAAAAAGCAAGAGGAGGCAACTACCTCCTCGTGCCTCCATGTAGCTACGCCTATGTGCATACATGATAATAATGATACAAAAACTGTCGGCCTAAAACACAGCCAACTGCTTAACATAGGCTACATACATTATAATCGATTCATAATTAACTTTACACTGGTTGATCGGAAATTTGGTTCCTGAAATTTGCTTCTTCTGAATAGGCCTCAATATCAAACGGTCATATTGTATGTATGAAATGTGTTCTTGGGTTCCTATTGTGGGGCCCGTGCACCACATCTAACAGAATACTTAAATGCCCATTTGAATTACCTCGATACTCGATAGGCCCTGAAATGCGCAGTTCAGCTACTGTACACAGTCTTCTGAGTCATTATAATATTTTGTTCATTACTCATTTTACACAGAAAATCCCTTTTCACTTAGGCCCTACATTTTTTGTTTTGTGCATTTTAAGCTTCATGCAAACCATTTTATAATTTCAATTAATTTCTATGAAGTTTTGTTCAACATGAATTTTGAACGTTGTAACGTAGCCTATGTATGTAGGCCTACGTACGTATGAGATGCATAATTTTATATGCCTAAGTATGTCTAGTATGTATGCATGTATGTATGCATGTATGTTACTTTAATGCATGCATGTATGTATGTTGAACTTGTATTGATCCTTATAGATAGCTCTCAAAAGCACGGTCCTTGCTAGCCTAAACGATGCTGAAGTTACCTAGAAAAAGTTAACCTGTAAGCATAATAATGCTCAGTGATAACTGGTAAAGTCACCATTGAGGGGCTGTGCAAACACGTGGAGCCAAACCAAATCCCATCCAGTAGAAAGGTTTGCAGATGTACCTACATGTACGCATGTAGGTATGTATGCTCAGATGTACACGTTCGTATGCGCAAGAGCTACAGCTTGTTTTGTGCGTCGTTTGTGTACGTCAGGAATGCAGCTGGATACATACAGTCAGCGAGAGGCAGCGATGAGATGAGATGGGAAAACAGAAAAACACTCAGCCATAGACTAGGATGAAGCAGATGCAGACCAGTGAAAGCATGCAGCTCAAGTGCTCCGTTTATGCTATAAATCAGGGCGCAATTTGAAGTCTTGCACACAAAAATAAACAAATGTATGCAACCATCATCCATCCACCCATCCATTCGTTCATCCATTCATCCACACATGCGTTTATGTACGTACATACATTCACTTATGACATCTTCATAAATGGGGCGCGGTGGTGTAGGGGTATGTTCGGTGCCTTGCAGCTGGAGGGTTGCGGGTTCGAATCCACCTCAAGCCGCCGCGTAGGGACCCTGGGCAAGTCCTTCACTCGCAATTGCTCATGGGTTCGGTGTGAAACTCTGATTCAGTGTCCGCGCTATAGTCGGGAGCGCCTCTGAGTAGAAATCTTGAAGGGGCGCTATAACAAGTGCTCATACATACATACATACATACATACATACACAGGGATGGGCAGTAATTTAATTGATGTAATTGAAATTACGTAATTCGAATTACAATTGTAATTGGTAATTTGTAATTTGTTGCTCTGCATCAATGTAGCCTAATTTGTAATTTGTAATTGAATTACATTTTTTCATTATAACTTGTAATTTCAAATTACATTCTGAAAATCAAATTACTTTGAAAAGAAAACTAGAACCAGATCTCGAGACTCCACAACCAAAGCAGTTTTGAAAGCATCTTTTCCTTATCCTCATCTTATTCATCATCACTGCAGTAGGCCCATCTCTGGAATGAATGATAGCAACACTGATCTATTTGAAGTTTGAATGCTTAGCTGTGGCCATTCCGCTGTCTAGCAGATCATAACTTTAAAACATGTAGGCCTATTAATGTGATGCCTCTTTTATGAGATAGGACAACTGCCGAGCTTAACGTCAGCGAAAGATCATTCAGTCAGAATCACGAGTCCAGGGACTGCACGTCGCGTATTGTCAAGGGCCATATTTATTACTGGCTTCGGATGATGTTACGAGCTGTATTTTTACCAGCGTTTCAGGACTACATAGCTATTTTTCTTTATTTCATTAGGACTATCCTATTTATTAATTCTATTGGAGGTATACAATATTAGCTGAATTGCGTTTTAAAGTTGGACTATGACTATGTATGCATGTGTGCGTCTTAATGCTCACTAGAATGAAATACTGGTACTAAAAAAACGCCAGCTATAGGCCTAAGTGACTTGCATCCGCAGGAAAATGCACGAACTACGAAATCGTGGCATTGGTTAAACTGATGATAAACGATGGGCCTCTAGGCCTACTACCATGTAGCGTATGCTCAGCGAACATGTCTGTAAGAGCATCTGGGTAGGAAGATTGGTTTGGTGTGGGGGAAAGCCCCAAAATGGTCTCACCCAGAGCCACGTGACACCACCGCTCTGGTGAAGAGAGATCGCTGCATTATTTTAATTGTTGTTGCATAATCATCTAAGCTCGTTGGACCACAAGTTAGAGTCGGTCAATTTATATGCCATACTTTATCCAATCGGTCGGTCGTATTAAAGTCAGCATTGAGTTTTGTCTGAAAACTTAAGGACAACGCTTATTCGCGTGAGTATACATGTAGGCCCTATGCCAATTGGCCTAACTGTCTGTTTGGGGGCAGAGATCAGTGTCCCTTCAGCTGTGCGCCTGGTCGTCAAAGGTCCTCAATCTTTACCACTCTAGCGGATATACTTCGAGAAGAGATTATAAGAGAGAGTAAGAACTATATTTGTTTTTCTATTCTTATCGACAAAATAATAATTAGTCGCATGAAACATTCAGCTCTTGTTAAAAGACGTCGTTGCTAACAAACGTTAATGAATATATTATCATCCAGATTCTAGAACGCATCAGTATATTACGGAATTTGATTCGTGAGCCTATACCGAAATAGGCCTATAAGTAACATATCATGTTCTTCAGCAACAACTTCTCGCTTAATTATTATTATGCATGCATTTCTGTATCCAATCGTTTCATTCGTTATCATTAATTGATTATGACATACCTGATTTTCGGTCGCAGTTTTTCTTAAGCTCCTCTAAAATGGATTGACCTTCTATAATAGACTCATTGTGAGTCATTGATAGTGTTGTTTCCTATGATTTTATTTTATGTATCCCGCAGCAATAACAATGAATCAGTTGCTCTGGCCGGACTATCTGATCCTGATGACATTCCTCGTCATCTCACTTGGGATCGGCGTCTACCACTCCTTAACAGGTGGTCGACAGAAGACAACCTCTGAGTTCATCATGGCAAACCGTTCGCTCAAGGTCCTTCCGACGGCCTTGTCCCTTCTGGTCTCCTTCCAATCAGCCCTTCTAATCTTGGGAATGACAGCAGAGATGTACAGTTATGGATCGAATTATTTCATCCTGTCCATGTTTTCATTCACACTGGCCATGATACTAACCATGCAGTTGGCCGTTCCGTGGATATATCAGATGAAATTAGTCAGCGTCAACGAGGTTAATCTGACTTTTCATGTGCATCTTTGTCGTTGTCGTCATCATTATTATCATCTTCATCACCACGACTATGAACACAACCGTCATCTCCACTGTAACAAGTTATTATCATTTTTATGATGGATCATTATCATCTAAAGCTTTTAACACCAGTGCCAGATTAAGGCATAAGCCAGATAAGCCATGGCTTAGGGCCCGCAAAGTTTTGGGACCCCAAAATCCGGAGAAATTAAATCAAATTGTTTGTAGCAAATTCCGAATTTTGTATGATTTTAAATAATGTAGCGCCAGTAAGTTGTAGTTACTACTTACACTGACCTTAGTTGCAAATTCACACTCTCAGTCTGTACAGAGGCCCTAGCGACCGACGGCAGACGTCAAAGGCTCAAAGCCTAAGGCCCGAAACTCTAATATTAATATCCGGCTCTGCATGTGTCAACCATATTGACACATTGTTGACACGGTGCCGGTCGCAAGCGGGTGAAATTTCTGAAATTACCTAAATTTAGTATAACGGAACATAATCATAGGCGTCCACAGGAATTTTTTTAGGGGGGGGGGCGGCAAAGAATTCTTTTTAGGTGTCAAAGTTTTGAATTGTTGGGACGGGGACTAACGAGGGTGCCGAAAGAAACCTAGAAACCTATCACGTCACCCTCTGAGTCAGTACTGGTCCCGCGATTATGGTCTGGCGCGGATCCCAAAAGCCGTCAATGCTTTTGGAAGCATTTGACAATGATATGGAGCCAGTTGTTAGCGTTCTTGGATCCGTTTTCAGCTATTTCTGAACGTTTATTTCAAACATAAAACTGTTAAAGTTTCAATGTTTTTGTAAATTTTAAATTTTCAGGTTTTCTTGACTAGTTTCGATTTAAAAAAACTGTCAAAAATCATACGGTACTTGTCGGTTAATTCACCCGATTTAATTGTTTCATAGACCTTGTCAGTTAATTCACCCGACTAAATTTCTACGCCTCTGTCCCTATTAAGCACCGTGGGACTGTTTTATCTGTCTTCTATTGACGACGCTAACCCTGACCCTGACCTAACCTCACCTCACGACGTAAACTTTTATAGGCAAGGGGCGGTTACGTTGAGGTTATGCGGCGTTGTTACTCGTGAGAGTCGGTTATACAGCAAGGTTAACTTAATTTTAGCGCAGCACTACAAGACATAGAGAATTAATGATTATACGAATGATATTATTTGAAGGAAAAAAATGAAAAGAGATATGGAGGCATGACTCGCAGTAAAACACTTGTTCACAGATTTATTTCAACTTAGCAGAAAATTGTTTTTAAAAAATAAAAAAATGGGGGTTGTTGGTCTGTAGTTTTATGCTGGGGTCATTGACAGAGGCAATACTGACCGTGGATTTTGACCAGGGAGTCATTACCCAATAACCCAAAAAGGTCCCAGATGGATTTAATTAAATGAGGCACATGCATGAAAACATGTCACTATGTTTATGGAAAGGTTGCATCTCGCTCTTTAATCGTGATCCTCGCATAAGCTACGGCTCACAATTGAGCCGGAGCTAACTTAGAAAAAACAGCATGGTTAACTTAAGTTTAGCGCAGCACTACAAGACATAGGCCTACATGTATCAGTGCGATTCTCGTTAATGATAACGGAAAAGAAAAGAAATTAACGAAAATAAAATGAGTTCGTTAAAGATAAATATAACTATAACTAAAAATATCATTAACAATAACTATGACTAGGCTATAACGAAAATAATATTAACGAAAATTCATCCTTATTTTCGTTACAAAAAATAAAGGTTAAAGTGCATTTTAGCGTAGGCCCTATGTTATTGATAGTGGAGGTAGACGTGTAGGCCTATTATTGCGCATTTTATTATTTCAATGGTTTTCATGATATCTGTAATGAATCCAGATTCTATTTAAGCAATAGTCTTTTTTTATCAATCCTACATCTATTTAAGCTAAAATTATTTAATCAATCCCACTTCCATTTAGTAAGAATTGTTTTTCGTCAGTCCAACTTGTATTCGACGAACGCTGACTCGCCATGCAGACACTGTTTATTGTAATTATAAGTAGTAACTAAAATTAAAATCCAGGAACTATAACTATAACTATTACTAAACAATACTACTAACTATGACTGTAACTGTAACTAAAATAAAATCTGTGAGGAGAAATCACACTGGCATGTATATTAATTAAGTCGATGGTAAACGATAATAACTACGACTTACCCCAATTTTAATTAATTTAATATGAGTACTTTCTAGTAACATTTTCTCCTGCAATTCACCTGCGTTCAGGTCAACAATCCACCCCACTCACTGACTTCAAAGTATTAACTTATGTTTCTTGTGCTTCTAGTACTTCGAACGTCGCTTCAAGTCGAAATCTGTAAGAATTCTTGCATCCATCACCTCGATCATCTCAAACGTAAGATTTAGACAAGTTTTACGTCTCTTATAGCATATACCTCCATATTTTGCTGCAGAGGCAATATTCCTACATCAAATTGTTACCTATTATTATTATATCCATTTATTCTGGTCACTGAAGAGAGCTGACACACCGCAACTGCATGACTAAAAAGAGTTGAACAGAATAATAAAGACGATGTTCAAAATATAAAACCATTGTTAACTGGAAGGTTCAATAGATGGAACTCGTATTAACTGGCACATTTTGTTTAAAGACTCTCAAATCGTTCCCGCCAATTTCCGGTATAGGAAGCATATAATTTCTGTTGTCCTTAAAGGGTATACAGTACATAATTGTGAGGTCGAGGCCTCATTTTATATTGGCATATATGAGTATGGTGTTGTTCTTCAACATCATAATCTGCTAAAGTTTATAAGATACTATCCAAGAACAATCGTCCTCTCAAGTTTGCGAATAATCTGTACAGAGGCTTAGATATACAGTAGGCCTATATACTGCATAACAGCATTTGTTGTCTTGTTTTTGTACAGATTTTGTACATGGGTGTGGCGATGTACGCCCCTTCGGCAGCTTTAGAATCAGGTGTCGTAACATTTCGCTTTACTATTCAATTTAAGAATGTATTTTACGTCTACATCAAGTCTCCCTTGTGGTATTGCGAACCTCTGTTATATTTTAGTCATGTTTAAATGTTTTCTAATTCGAAAATAGCAAGCAAGTGACTGGAATACAGAAAGACTCAAAAACACAAAAATAGGGTCAGGGTCTCAGGGACAGTCTGCAATGTGACTGCTTGTCGAGCGCTTTAATTAGATCGTAATACGACGCCAGACGAAATATATATGTCTGCCAGTATAGTAACCATGCAGATAGGTTCCATACTCACCCCTCGTTAAATAGATATTGCGCTCGATCATTGAACACAGTGACTTTGGTCCCTTGTTTTGCCGCACATCCGAACAGTATTGTGTTCTGGAGCCATCTGGTTCCCGTTCGAAGGCTGTGGACTAGTGTGGAGTCCGCCACAACCTTCGGTTCGTTCTGTTTATAGTCGTTGATGTCATTCGGGTCTACTAAGCTCAAGGTTTATATCTTTAAACTTGCTCACCCACCGTAGTCTGACTCCTTGCTTCTCTGATTTATCTGATTTCAATCTGCCTTTTCCAATGGATGATAATTTTTGTTGCGATTCCAGCTGAAGCTACCATCGATTGATGTCTTGGACGACATTATGATAATGGCGCTATGTAAATAACTAGATTTGATTTGGCGCAGAGATAAGTTTGTAACAAGCTAAACTCTTGCGAGCCATAATAACTGGCCCCAAGACGGCACACAGTCCCACACGAGCAGTGGAGTTTGACACTCGTCCGATAAACAATACCGACAACACTGACTGCAGACGAGCCCAGAAAAGAGCCGTCTGGCTACGTGTTGTTCATACGGCAACGCTCCAGAAGGACCATGCATGTCAAAGATGACGATGATGGTGAACCTCATCATCTGTAGGCCAGATGGGATAAATCGTGTTTTGCGGTATCGCCCAACCATTGATCCACGTAGAACTTTGAAATTATGCATAATTATAACAACATTATGACACGATCCCTGCAACTATGCTGTTAGTCTTACAGTTACTGTGAGTTTCTAAATTTCCCAGCTACATACAGATCTGATGCTGGATCCCTTTTATCGAACATTTTGTTCATTTTTTTCTGTGTCTCAGTGACTGGACTTCCAATCGTCGTCTCGATTCCAATCATGGCTGCCGTTACCATAACATACACCGCTTTGGTGAGTAGGCCTATTCAAATCCAACCATTGTTCGCCATTCACTAAAGAAATGAAATATGGACTCTTTTGAACTATACTACCTTCAATAGAACATGGCACAGACAGCGTTTGACACTTACACTGCAACCTCATTCTGTTGTTGCTTATACAAACCATGTCAAGCATAGTTGTTCAAAACGGTAAAACAAAATAAAAAACGGAAAAAACGTCGTTTTTAGAAAACATAAAAACGAAAAAAACGAGTAAAAAACCGAAAAAAAGTAATTTGACTTTGCTACATCTTTTACTACATTTTAAAATTAAAAACCTTGTTTGCACAATTTAATTTTAATCAGCAAATTAACACAACTTTATTACTTATTAGTAAAAACCAAGTAGCCTAACATTAATCTACAACAATTATTTTCTTTTTCATAAATTTGGTTTAATTAAGAAATTGAGAAATAAAAAACATTGAAATCTTTTCAAATTTAAATTTTAAGCATTAGTCCACATAAGTCCATGCTGACATAAACAATTAAAAACTAAACTTTGTAAGTATAGAGTGTAGGCCTAGGCTACTTAATGAAAAATGTACTTACAATTTTGACTTATATATGGAGTAATATCAGTCAATCGGAGATCACTGTGTACAAAGACAGCATTTCGCATTTTAGATAACTTAGAAATTCAAATAACTTTTATGAATTTTATTTCCTGTACTGTGCCATTTATTTCTCAACTGCTGACCTTAAATAGTGACGTAAATTAGATGAATCCTTGAAAGGAAGAAGACAACGTAAGGGATATTAGACAAAAATACAATTAAACAAATAATAACATACAGTAAATAAATAAATAAATAAAGTTACATAAAAAATATAAAAAACCGGTAAAAACGTGACGAAAAATAAAAAACGAGAAAACGACGTTTTTGGGGAAAAAACAAAAATACCTTTTTTACAACTATGATGTCAAGCATGGCATTATATCGTCGTTTCATTCTTAGGCCGAAAAACATTTCAAATGCCGTGCACAACAGAAATTCATGGCCTAATTCCAGTATGGTAGGCCCCTTTAGAAGATGAGACATTTGCAATTAACTAAGTACCCCTGATATTGAAGTTTGGATGTACCATCGACAACCGATAGCCTACTTAAATAGTAAAGTCATACGTGTTAAAAGCCAAATGCTCTCTGCCAAATGTCCAACTTATTAGACGATTAAGAAATAATTATTGCTTTACTTTACGTTACAGGGTGGAATGAGAGCCGTAATCTGGACAGATGTGTTCCAGTGTTTCATTATGTTCGGCGGATTACTTGCGATTCTCATTAAGGTCAGAGAATAAATTCGCAAAACGTCTACACCAGCGAGCAAAGAATTTATGATGCCCAATAGTTTTCTGTTATTATTTTAATGTAAACGTACTCATCATCATCATCGTCGTCGTCGTCGTCGTCGTCAGAAATAAATGCACCGCTGCCTTAAGTTACTTTAGCTTACGTCCTTTTACGTCGTCCTTCCTACCTTGTCCTAAATTATTTTATGTTGATTTATTACCTCTTCTAAACCTACTTTACCTTACCTCATCTCACGTAACCTTAGTAGTAGTAGTAGTAGTTTCAGTTTAACTTACTTACTTGTTTACTGTTTAACGACCACTGTGTGGTAACAAAGATCATTAGCGTCACCCTCCTCATTTATCCAGGCTTTGACTGGCACTGTCAGAGTGCAAACATTGGCGGAGTTTCACCTAACCTTGCCTCACCTTACTCTGATTTATGGTTCGGCTGTTGCTATAGGGTTTGGTTGTTGTTGGAGGATTTGACAACGTCTTCAGGATTTGTTCGGAATCGGGTCGTTTGGACAGGGTTAAGTACGTAATCTTCTGCTAATATAATGTTATTCAATGCATTGCATTGGTTTACAATGCAATGCAATTTTACATTATGAATTGATGTGATTAAATGCAGCCTTATACGATGGGATGTATTACAAAGTAAAAATAAATTTATAGAAAGCACCACTGCTTTGCGAGGTAGCCTACCTAAATGCGACATGGTAGGTGTCCACCAACATACATACATAATACATGCATATATATATATATATTATATATATATATACATACATACATACATTAGTTAAGATTTATCTTTTTTTGTTCTTTAATACGCTTAGTATTAGACCAGTTAAATACATTGGCTTTCCTCATGAGGCTGTAGGCTACTGCAAGCTTAGGTGGCCCTACTTAGCGTGGCCGTAAGACCCTTTCAGCGTCCCCTGTGTGACCCCATTTTCTCATTGATTGTGTGCTACTGTTCTTGGTTGGTCACCAAATAGATGATATGATTTAATTTTGATTTGATACATACATACATGATGATAAGGAACACATAGCGACCGGTTTACTGGACTAAAGCCCGCGTAACTAGCCTTGTGTTATCAAAGAAACATCTTGTTAGTAGTTACACACATGTTACGGCATATTGTGTAGTTTTTAGGGCCTTTGCGTGTTCGAAAGGCGCTATGTAAATGGTCAAACACACACATGTTGAGATTAAGTCTTCAGTCAATAATTCGATTTACATTTTTCATAATGCAAAATAACGGCTTATACGAGTTTGCGTGTGTTGATACTTTCTGCCGTTTTAGCTGGAGTCCGGATCCGACCGTTCGAGACACTGTCTGGGGATATCTCTTTGGTCATTCCATTATGTGGTTCAGTTTCTATGCCTTCTCACAGGCCGCTGTTCAACGGTACTCAGCCGTCAAGACTCTGTCAAAAGCCAAACTGTAAGCATATAAATGTATTGCACAAAACATTCAACCACATCATAGGCTTACACACCTGAATTTTTACCGGTATTATTTAACCCTTTCGCTGCCCGCGGTCCTAATAGATTAATTTGAACCTCTGTGCCACAACCAAATCGGACAAATTGATATATGTATGTATGTATGTATGTATGTATGTATGTATGTATGTATGTATGTATGTATGTATGTATGTATGTATTATGTATGTATGTATGTATGTATGTATTATGTATGTATGTATGTATGTATGTATGTATGTATGTATGTATGTATTATGTATGTATGTATGTATGTATTATGTATGTATGTATGTATTATGTATGTATTATGTATTATGTATTATGTATGTATGTATGTATGTATTATGTATGTATGTATGTATGTATGTATTATGTATGTATGTATGTATTATTGTATTGTATTTGTATTGTATTGTATTTGAACACTTGTTATAGCGCCCCAACCAGATTTCCCATTCAGAGGCGCTCCCGACTACTGCGTGAACGCTGAATCGGAGTTTCACGCCGAAGCGCATGAGCAATTGCGAGTGAAGGACTTGCCCAGGGTCCCTACGCGGCGACTTTGAGGTGGATCCGAACCCGCAACCCTCCAGCTGCAAGGCACCGAACATACCCCTAAACCACCGCGCCCCAGTTGTATTGTGATGTGTTGTATTGTGTGTTGTATTGTACTCCACGTTTATAATGCGACCGAGCCACCCGCAGTAAAGATCCGAGAAATTAATCTCTGATAATCCGACCCGACCGAAGCGAACCCGGGGCGCCGGCGCGGAGAGCGGGCACCAACCCACTCGGCCACTCAGGATCCTTATGTATGTATGTATGTATGTATTATGTATGTATGTATTATGTATGTATGTATGTATATATGTATGTATTATGTATGTATGTATTATGTATGTATTATGTATGTATGTATGTATTATGTATGTATGTATGTATTATGTATGTATGTTTTATGTATGTGTGTATGTACTATGTATGTATGTATGTATTATGTATGTATGTATGTACACATTTTTCAGTCCAAGCATAGCCCAAACATAGCCTACTACATTATTTGCTTACCATCAGTGCCGCATTCGTTGCTACAGCCAGTAATTCTGCAATGCCCATAGCTTATGCCAGTTGACGACTTTAGACGTCATAATGGCACTTACAGCCCGGTGTGTACATGACGTCTTAACACGTCATAATGGCAGCGTAAGGGTATTAACTAAAACTTAAAGTAACTTTATCGTTGACTGAAAAGTTCTATTTCAATAAACTTAAACTAAAACTTAAACTGAAAAGTTCTGAAAACTGTAACTAAACTAAACTGAAAAGTACAAAACTAGAACTAAACAAAACTTGAAAGTTTTTTTAATTGCTGACCTTGAAATTAAGCCTTCTCCTCGGCTCCCTCGTTCCAATCATTCATTCCGCCTCACCGGGTCCATCGACTGTCAGGCCTTCATCTAAGATACTCTTAATTCCCAACTTGTTCTTAACCCACCCTCTTCTCTTGATGACCTTCTGTTTTGCTACAACATCACACTTTCCGACCTCCTTGGCATTCATGCACCACTCATCACCAAACACAGCTCACATACCATTAATCCTTGGTTCACCTCCTACCACAAAGTTTCTAAACCTGGCCCCAAGCTGTACGACGTAGTGCGAGCTACTACGCTGTCCCGTCTGCTATAGACACATTTAGCACATCTACAAGGCTTTTCACCGGGCTTCTCCAGATTATGATTTTGACTCATTTTGTACGGTTTAGCTTAAATCGATCATCGAACGCCAATGTGTGCGCTATAAAAACGAAGCTATGAAATTCAATAGATTGGACCAGTAGACTGAGTTTATCATACCAAACGGCATTCTAGTAAACTGTTATCATAATTACTTAATTCATAATCATAATTACCTTCACCTTCGTCGAAATCGATGTTGTTGTTGTTATTATTTTAATTGTCTTTGCTGTCATCATCATCATCATCATCATCGTCATTGCTTTTATGTTATCATGAATATGTCCGTAGAACGATTGCTTTGAACTTGCCCGTCTATTACGTCTTGATGTTGATCGTATGCTTCATCGGACAAGTCGTCGTTTCCTACTACGCCTCCATTCGCTGCGACCCATTGGCCAATCGCCAGATCAGCAACTCCAATCAGGTTCATCTACGCGTAACACCTTAACAGAATCCATTTAAAGATATCCAGCGCTCGTGAATAAGCTGGTGTCCTGAGCTCTAACTTTAATGTAGGGCGTTAGAAATTTGAAGTTTATGATTGTGATATCCAGGCTGTTTAATATGTATTAACGTGTGCACTGTGCACCTTGCATTTATATTTATGTGGGCAAACCATTTCTTGAAACAATATTGTCGGTTCGTGAATTAATAGACCCCAAGTTGCCCTATACGGTTACACGCATGTAGTAGTCAGAGATGTTAGCGTAACATTGTGCATTTTGGTGCTACAAGCAAAAAATGATATTTTTCAGTCCAGAAAGAAATTCTAATCAAAATGTGATATTGTGCCAGTTGAAAAATTCAAATTAATTTTTCCACTTTTTCCAATTATTTAGTCATTCCAGCTAATAGACCAAGAGCATTAGTTAAAAGGTGGAAATAGCTCATAAGAAGCTGAATGTTTCATGTTATGTCTAGGAATATGAGTACAATAACATACTAAACGTCCCTGACAATCACCCTGGAGCTCCTTCAGAAATCCAATTCCTAGACCTATGAGCTTCCTATGAGCTACTTCCACCTTGTATCATTGCTAATAGAAAAATGACGGCCATTTTGGACGCCATGTTGGATTTCAGAAAGTGCTCCAGGGTGATTGTCGGGAACTTTTAGTATGTTATGGTACTCATATTCCTAGACCTATCATGAAAAATTCAGCTTCTTATGAGCTATTTCCACCTTGTAACTAATGCTCTTGGCCTATTAGCTGAAATGACTAACTAATGGAAAAAGTGGAAAAGAGTGGAAAATTAATTTCAATTTTTCAACTGGCACAATATCAGATTTTTAGCAGAATTTCGTCATGAACTCAAAAATATCATTTTTTGCTCGTAGCACCTAAATGCACAATAACGACTATTTTTGATGCTACGTGCTAGGACTATTATGCAATCGTTGGAAGCTTAGATTCCTGCTTCTCGTCATTATTGGAACTGCGACCGTAAGTCAACACCGATTATTTAATTAGAGTGGTTGATTAGTAAGAGGTGAACGGGCAAGCCTCGATGAATTCGTAAAACAGTTTTACCATTTTTATTTCCGCATTTAATATTCGTCCCAAGAAATCATGCTACTTTTACTTGATTTTGTAACGTTGCTTAACTTTACTTAAAATAATATAATAGAAACTGGGCGTTTTGTTTTCATCGCTTCTGTCAGAAATTGAAAAGAAGGAGAAGTGCAGCACAGTGACCACGTACAATTGGAATTCTTATTCTTATTTAAGAATATAATATATTGTATGGCATTTTTCATTGCGAATTTCAATACCTTCTAATACTGGCCATAAAAAATTATCAGACGGTCTCACGTACGCGACCATCGAACCATAAACTGTAATCTGCCACCTTTCTACAGGGCACCGCAGTTCTGCAGAGAGGCAAGTAAAGGAATTAATAATATAATTGTATAATGTGACCGTTACAAAAGTGATCACTCGAAAGGCGTATGCAGGTATAAGGTTTCGCCGAAAGTTAGTGAATTAAATAATTAAGAAATAGCTAATGTACATGTACATGTACATACATGTATGCCCTTATACATTTGCAGTTGTTGCCTCATTTTGTCTTGAAAATGTTCGCCGACGCTCCCGGTTTTGCTGGACTTTTTCTGGCCACACTTTACGGAGCAGCTCTGAGGTATATCGCCTTCTTATCTTCGTTATCTTGTTTCTATAATTTCTGTCCTTATATCATGTCGATCAGCCATTCCACTCCTACTCACTCTTTTTCTTTAAGAAATAAAGTGGAAAACAATCACAGCGGATCTTTTAGGCTATTGATTCAACCATTGTACTGTGGCTATGATAATGGGCTTTCCTCTTCACTTTCCTAATTCGAAAAACGTGTTTGTCTGCTGCTCCTAATCAGTAAAGTACGCCATAACTGTCATCCGTCCAGTCCACAAGTTTAGAAGAATAGTCATTGTTATTGTTTTTTGTGTGTTGACAGTTCAGTTTCATCGGCGCTAAGTGGATCAGCAGCAAATTGTTGGGAAGATATTCTCCAATGGAAACTGATGCACTGGACCGAGTCACGTAAAGCGTTGCTCAACCGAATACTAGGTCAGTTGATCTATTCTATGAATCACGCTTCACTTCGTCAGCGATACAATGGCCATGTCTCTCATGCTGTCGTGTGTCATCTTCTGCCTTCATTTGTACCACTGGCTCGATTTACTCTTCTTCATTCATTTGTATGAACTGCCTTCATTTGCCCTTCTACCGTGTGTATCAAATCAATTGGCAGCAAATGAACTGCGCATTTTGTTTTTCTAATCTAATGACTTCTGTAAAGTCGCTTTTATGTTTCTTAAAAGTTTTAAAACAACAATAATAATGGTCGCTTCAAGTGAAAGTCATAATCTGTTACCGAAGCCAGGTCGAAATCCGGAAAGTCAGAGAAACCAGAAAGCAAATAAACCGAGAGTAAGTACCGTAAGCGAAAACAGATGAGCTTAAAGTTTAGCTATGGTAACTGACATTGACGGAATGCACAACGCTCTGCAGTGAATTCCAGAGCTTCGGACTTGACACAGAGGACCTACCAGAGATCAACACTGTTCAAGTGCCAGGCACAGCAAGTAATATCTGGTGGCATGCGGAAGAGGGTCGTCTGGCTGCTAGTTCCTTTCAGTGGCGGCACCAGAGGGGGGATAGGGGGCTTAGCCCCCAACTGCGGCTCAGCCCCCCCATAAAAGTGAGAAATCACTCCAAATCACAGGGAGGAGGGGACAAAAGGGAATGGCTTGGAGCTTTAGCCCCCCAACCTGAAATCCTGGCGCCTCCTCTGGTTCGTTTGGTCTCGTGCGCCATTGCGCTTTAGTATCTAGCAACTGGATGACTCTTTGGAAAGATGTGGTTGGCAGAGATGTATAAAAATTAAGTAGACAATGTTACATAGAGTGGAGTCACTTCGCCGTATCATCTTAAATTGCCTCACTTTACCATATATTCAGTGGCATAACGAAGGGTTTCAGCGCCCGGGGGCAAGGGTTGATGATTGCGCCCCCTTTTAAATGTCTTGTTGACTTTTAATAGTTCTTTTCATAGTACTGTGTACCACTGAAAGCTAATTTTGCGCCCCTCTGGTGCTGCGCCCGGGGGCGGCTGCCCCTCTGGTCCCTCTTCGTTACGCCACTGCATATATATTATCCTATCTATTCAACAGTAAATAACTTACTTAATACGAAAAGCAACAATGTAATTGTAGTGGCCGTGTTCGGCATTGCTGCAACTGGGCAGGCTTTCTTAGCAGCTTCCGTTCCTGGTCCTGTTACTCAGGTAGGTCTGGCTTTAACGTATGAACGGTGAACATCGTCGTTGTCATCGTTTTCATGATCATCATGATCATCATCGTCATCATCGTCATCATCGTCATCATCATCATTATTATTATTATCATCATCATCGTCATCGACATCGTCATCGACGAAAGTATTGTTTTATACCCTTCGTCAGTATCATTTGCTTCTTTGTAAGCATTTTTCGTATACATAGTTAAAATAATTTATCGCTTTAGTTATGCAGTCAATATGTATCATTTCTTTTTGAATGGAACCAGACTTTCGTCTATGGCCTACTTTCGAGGCTTAAGGTATATTTGCCTAAACTATATCGGTTTTATATTTTAATACTTGCAGAGTAACCATAGCAGCGAAATAAAATCAAAGATAAGTATACGTCTGCTTTGCATTACGTTCGAATGCCTCTTTGTACTTTTAGCTCTCCATGACGGTGGTTAGTGCAGTAATTGGACCTTGTGTTGGACTGATGTTGCTTGGTGGAGTTAACAGACACGCCAACTGGAAGGTTTGCTTAACATCGTCTAAATAGTGGAACCAAGGTCCTTTCTTGTCTCCCTTTTGTAGCCATTCGAACATTCATTTATGAAATATCAACTGAATAAAACCTGCTGTACTGAATGTTTGGCTGGTTCAATAAAATTAAGGCTATGGTTAAAGCCTTGTTTTTTTACGGCCACGCACGGGTTCATCACATGCTATGCAAAACCGACACAAGTCGAACAATTAACCTATAATTATTATCACTTCAACTCACATCGAATTAACCATTCATTATGGTACACTGACTTCGATTACATCACCTCTTATAACGTCTAACACCGGAACTACAGATGCAGAAAATTGTGCTTGTTGCAGGGAGCAATAGTTGGTGGAATTACAGGCCTGTTGTTTAGCTTTTGGCTGACCATTGGAGCCTTTGCGCTGAAGCGAAGGCATCAGACGCTTCCACCTCTCAGCATTGATGGATGCATGGCACCCAATAATCTCACCTTTTCGAACTATGAGTACACCAACTCCAGCTCCGTTTACAGCTACGTTGACGAATCTCCCATTAGCACAACGATGACGAACTTCAGTCCACTGACAAATCAAACGAATGGGGTAACGTCACTAAGCCGTAGTAAATTATTGTTGTTGACCAATTGTTCAAGACGTAGTTGCTATCTAGACCGATTTAGATGGCGCCTTCTTGGAACCTCTTGACCGACGTACATTGCCATTGACGTCATAATTTCATAAAAAGGAGAAGTTCATCTACAGGCGAATGCAGGAAATACCGCTTTGTATTGTATTGTATCTAAAGCTTTATATAGCGCTTCTCTCAGAATAACTATTCAGAAGCGTTCTCAGCACGAAATCCCCGCGGGAAAAGAAACGTCTTTAAAGAACGAGACACCAAAGAGGAAAAACTAATCATTAGTTAGCCCTTAATGAGGGGGAAGGTCATTCCAAGTAGAGGGACCAACCACAGCAAATGCCCGGCGTTGAGCCAAGGCAGTTCTAGTCCTAGGAACAAAAAGATCTAGCCAATCAGCAGAGCGCAAGGAACGAGATGAGGTCGCAGGTAACGGCTTTCGCATATATAGCCAGAAAGATACTTTCTGGCACTGCTCAGCTGCGCCTTTAAGACTTGCTTGCTTCATGATGAACTTTTAGTTTTCGATTATTTTCGATATCAGCCATGGTATGCGCGGTAGTCAATTGATTAGAGTCAGTCAAGAGGTTCAAATTTCCGCCATGACAGAAATGTTTGTCAAGATTTTGACTCCAATTCTATCGCCAGTCCCTCACTTATAATGATTACACTTACCGTACACTGTCTGTGGGAACATTAGGTGGCAGGGGATAGGGCTGGTCACCCTTTCTTATAGACTGAGGTTAACAAACTGAAGTGGCTAAGGACTTCATACCCTTGGCTGCCTCTCACTGCTGGTTTAAAGGACTGCTGCTTTGTTTTTCTTCGTTTAGCACAGGTTCTATTCAGTTTCTGTTTAAGAGGCACTCAATAAATAAAAAAAATTACATCAAGAATTAGTGAATAATGTTAAGTTCTTAACCTGAGCTTAGCTTTTCAAGTAGCGTTTTATAACTTCTTGACGGTTACGATTACAAGACCCTTAATGCCGCGGGGTTGGAACATACAATCAGTAGCTATCCGGAAAATCGCAGGAGAAGAGGACTTCTCCATCGAGGATCGTCGATGCAACTCTGATGACCCTGTATAAAATTTTATTCAAATTAAGAGACTTAGCCCGGTAACGGGGACTCATGCAAAGAGAGTATTTTAAACACGCAACAAATACAGAGCAAACTTTGTATAAGATCACGTAAAAGCTAATGTTGAACTATGCATTCAAATGTTACCAACTGCTTCATCAACTATCGAGCATGTCTTTTGTGAGGCACTATAAAGGATCCTGAGTGGCCGAGTGGGTTGGTAGCCTGCTCGTCACGCCGGCGCCCCGGGTTCGCTTCCCGGTCGGGTCGGTTTATCAGAGATTAATTTCTCGGATCTTTACTGCGGGTGGCTCGGTCGCATTATAAACGTAGAGTACAATACAACACACAATACAACACATCACAATACAACTGGGGCGCGGTGGTTTAAGGGTATGTTCGGTGCCTTGCAGCTGGAGGGTTGCGGGTTCGAATCCACCTCAAAGTCGCCGCGTAGGGACCCTGGGCAAGTCCTGCACTCGCAATTGCTCATGCGCTTCGGCGTGAAACTCCGATTCAGCGTTCACGCAGTAGTCGGGAGCGCCTCTGAATGGGAAATCTGGTAGGGGCGCTATAACAAGTGTTCAAATACAATACAATACAAAATACAATAAAGGCGATGTCTCAAACATCTTGAATCATACACGTAGGTAGGCCTGCACTATTTTACTGGTCATTGTAAAGTGGGTTTAGCCAGAACGTGTTTTGTTTTTAGGTAGATTATCAAGGATTGGAGAAATTCTATTCAATTTCTTACTTGTGGTACAACGCAATGTCTGTGCTAGTCACGATCCTCATTGGATCCGTAGCATCTTTTCTGCTCAGTAAGATATGAATGACGACTTTTAAAATGTTATTTGACAATCTTTTCTAGCAGTAAGAATAAGCTCAAAGTCAATTTCTGCGGCTCTTTGGTTCATTATCATTGTTAAGTAAGTTTATTATGATTGCTTTCGACGTTTAGACTTCTTGGTAAAATATTATAATTAGTCAAATATTTCTTTAGCTGTGAATCTCCAACGAAATAGCTTAATCGATTGGTGGCCTTTCGTTTTACGATTTTAGAGAATTGACCAACAGCATCTATAGGAAAAGGGCAGAGCTTTTGTTAGGTAACCAGGCCCATCCCTAGGCATACGCTGAATACGCAACCGCGTAGGGCCCCGGCGATTCCGCCGAAATTTAGGGCCCCCAAAATCTCATTTACAAGAAACAGTAATAATGACATCACACGCTGCATGAGTCTAAATTAAGTGCAAATGCTTAAATTATTTAAGTTAAATCTATTGTCTGTGACGCTATAGTTGGGAAAAGTCCTGGCCTTAGCCCTTACGGTCAGCGACTGCCAAGAGAATCATGGGAATTGGAAACTTTATCTCTGTGCCTGAGTGAAAGCTACCACATGTAAAGTTGGGTGTCGAAAGATAGATATGGTCCATGGTAAATTCCAAGCGCGAGGAATTTTGAAGTGACATTAGCAATATATTATCTTTCGGAGCGTCGTCCAATATAGAAATTAGAGATGGGCAGCAAATTACTAATAAAGGCCTACAGCTGTGATAATATTATGTGTGTGCGTGTGCGTGTGTGAGTAAGAGAGACAGACAGACAGACAGACAGACAGACAGAGATAGCGACAGAGAGAGTGTGTGTGTATATATAATTATATATGTATATAATATATAATTATATATACACATGTAGATAGATATACGTAAATGCATAGTATTCCGTGTGTGGGCTTTTCAGAGTTTTCAGTTAATCTGGAGACCTGAGCTTAGCTTTTCAAGTGTATTCGAGTGTAATACAGATCCCAGGATTATAAGTAACTTTTAGATAGATCTAAATAAAATTGATAAATAAAGCTGTCGTTTTTAAGTCACCAGCTGCAAAGTGTGACGGTAAGTACAAGTTCACACTACTCTCACTTCTGATACTGCATTTCACATTATAAACAAATTAAGCAATTCGCCATAGCCTAAACACCACGGTATGTGCATCAGAAAAATTTATAAACAGCATTATAGGCCTAGATGCCTATGTTCCTGTAAATTTATTTTCTTCTACGCAAAGAAAATAATTTTGGTCGCAGTGTATACTTGTAATCGCAAATGAAATCTTAATTTATAGATTTCTTTAGCGACCAAAAAAGCTAAGTCAGAGGAACCAGCTTATTCACAGGTACTCAGTCAAAGAAAAAATTTAGCCCATGCATATAAAAAAATGTGCAGAGGGTCAAGATCGAAAGGATCAGGCAGGCAGATATTCAGCTGCGGTGTTTAGTGCATGGGTGGTATGGGTGGTGGTAATAGAATTGAAGTGTTTTTCATTTCACTCACTGTTTTTGCAATTAAATGGAAAAATGAATCAAGTCGATGAAGTCACTATTGATTAATATTACTTTAGGAAACCCATAAAATTAAATACAATGTACTGGCTTTGCCTTGGTAGGCCTAAACCTAATTCTAATATCATATTAATTTTTGCCATAATGCTCAATAAAGCCACTTAAACTAAGTCAGGCCAGGGCAGTCTTCTTTCTTAGGCAACGTTTAGAACGTGTCCCAATCTCCAATGGGTGGGGCCCCCAAAATAAAACCTGCGTAGGGCCCCAGATATGCTTGGGACGGGCCTGTAGGTAACTTAAAGCACTTCAGCAAGTAGGTCTATGTAGATACGTGGATGTGCAATGGAGGTGGTTGTCAGATGTATCACGCGTAACGTGGCACGAAGGTCGGACAGTGTTACGGATCTCTCAATCCGATGTCCAGCCGTAGCCCGCCAGAGACCCGGCGACCCGATAAACTGCCGACGCTGAGTATAGTTAGACTTCATTTAAGGAGCACAACACAATGCACATCAGTCACTCTTCATGACGACAACAACGACGACGAAATTTTCTTACAGCTTTATATAAAGAATTGCTCCAATAACTAAACCATGTTTGATAAGGAAGTCACCAATAGGCCCTTACTGAAATGGCTACCTTTATTCATATCTCCTGTCTCTTGTCTATCTCTGTATGTTTATATCTCTCTGTCTCTTTCGTTCTACATATGTGGCATTCGATCTGTCGGTCAGAATTCTTAGGTCAGGAATGTTTAATGACATCTCTGTGTGTGTCTCAAATAGTCTACATCTAAGTCAATGCTTTCCACCCAAGCATGGAGAGAGAAGGAGGGTGACGATAATCATCTTTGTGATGACGCAGTATCGTTGAGCAGCAACTAACCAATGCCCTTTCCATCAACGTACCCGCTCCACTTAAGTCAATCCTACAAATATATGTTATCGTCTCCATTAGTTGTTATGACTGTTTGACCAATTGATTTTGGAAAGTGTTTTGGACACGTGTAAGATTGGCTTAGTACAGTAATCTGAGTTTTTTCTATTCCATGAATAATTATTCACCAATAAATAGACCAGCAAACATGTGAACAGTTAATAGACTAATTATAAGCGAAAGAGAACTGTTGACATTTTATTCCTTTTGTTGACAGGAGACAGATCGATGGAAGAGAACGTGGACGAGAATCTTCTGATAAATTTTAGAAACTTTTTTAGCTGGAATGGCAACCAAAATTCAAACTCAAAGCCGGAAATTTTCTCTGTTAATGACTACGATACGGTGGTTAGTATTTTATTAGTTCAAGATAGTAGGATTCTAGAAATAAAATATAAAAGTTTGTGATAGCTATAAATTTCTACAGACAAAAAATTATTTTAGATGACACAACACGTTGTGTGTGTGCCATCACAATTCTTCTAACATACCTTATGGTGCCAAACCATTGGATAACATAAAGAATTGTTCTTACCTGCATTTCGATGACTTGATCGGTCTCAAGTTCTTCCGCAAAAGTAATGGGCTCTTAGTCTCTTACAGTCCCACTTTTTACTAGCCTCATTATTGTTAAGCTTAGTGTTATTTTAAACAGAATTTTAGTTTTATGCTGAGTAAAATTAAATACTATAGGTTTGGTATAATAGGGCCTTATAGGCCTAAGTACTATTAAGTATGTGTGGTTTGTATAGATTTGATACATAGCCGTAAACTAATGGTCTAGGCGGTTATCAGATTATTATGCATGATTTATAGCATAATTATTGTCTTTGATAAAACAGGTTGGCATTCGAACTGAAGAGAACGGCAAAAAAGAGCAGTCAATCGACCAATAATAACCAATCGGACATCGTCTTCACTTAAGCGAAAATGGACTAACAAATGGACATAGTTGGATCGTTTATAATTACGAGCGACCTAATAGCAATGTAGCCAATAGGCCATGTTTGTTTTCTATTTACTCTTATTGGGGTGGGGGCGATAGCGAATTGGATAACACGCTGGCATGGAGAGCGAGAGGTACCGAGTTCGAGCCCCGTAGGGCGGATATGCTTTGTAGGCTGCTATTAGCGCCGTTGTATTGCAGGGTGTCTGTTCTGTTAGTAGTTAAGATTTAAATTGCATAACATGTAAATGTACAGCGCAGTGTGTTTGTAGGCGCTAAATAAAGAAAAGATTATTATTATTATTATTAATATGTACAAAACGTGCTACGAACAGATCAAATACTGTTGGCCCGTGTTCCTTTGTCGTTCGACGTAAATACCAGCTTGTAGAGCAACCGCAATGAATAGGCCGCTATGTTATATGACCGACTATATAAATTATGTATATGTATATTATATTATATTATACATAGGCCTACCCATGGGCTGGTACTGATTAAAATAATTAATCGATTTTTAATCCAATTAATCCATTAAATTTTGATTAATTTGGTATCTGTTACGTAAAGCGTGGAAACCTTTTAAAGTGTAGTCACGTAGTCAGTTACTACTTTACTTCTACAAAAAACTTCAATCATTCCACATGCTGAAGGTGATACGTCAGCGATGTGTAAGCGAACTTTTCGTTGCAATGAAGACAAATTGTCGCCATCTTCGACATTTTCATCAAGTAAGTAAGTAAGTAAGTAAGTATATTCTTTAATCTAACGAGCTGCCAAACAGCCCTCTGTTGAATAAGCATGAGCAATATAAATTCACATAAACATCAAAACCTTTCCATGACCAGTGAGATTACGAGACAAATCTAATCAGTATGCGAACAACATTCTGACTATAAATGTTTTCCTCATTTGGTTGTCAGCGTTTGGCAGCACTCGGTCACGGCACCAAGTATAAGGTGATCATCAGAAGAATCGAGCTGGTGACTTCTGAAATATCAGGGTGTCCGCCTATAATAGGCTAAAGCTCCTCAGCCTCCTCTCTCTGGTCTCTCTAGCAACTGGACTCGGATCTTCACTTGACATATTATCTGGACAATCTCTCTGACAAGACGCAGCGTTCGTGAATAAGCTGGTACCCTGCGCTTAGCTTTCGAATGGTGCTTTAGAAATATTGAGTTTTATTGGCGATATTAAAATACCGCAACAGCCCTGACGCCCACATTCGTTGAGCCCTCATTGGGCTTACAAAAGATCACCAATTGCCAGGCAAATGGCCCAGTGCGGTCCGCCCTCGCTCTAAAGAATGCGTTTGTCTGGGAAGAAATGATGAACCAGCAGTTCTGATAAGGCAATGTTTAATCATAATTACGCCATGAAGTTTATTTTGGAGAAATTCGGCAAGGATCGTGAGCGCCATCGCTTGCTGCATTGTGCATTAGACACATGCGCTATGGAAGTTGGTGATTTCTATTATTATTTTTGCCCGTGGTAAGTGTAGCCTACCCCTCAAAAATAAAAAATACTCTAAGAACTGTATATGTGGAAAATCATACCATGTCTTCTCCAATATCAACCAACGTGACTAGAATTATTATTACTACTTATTACTAAGCTTAGATGTCTGCCCGTCTTAAGAAGGTTGAAAAGAATTTGGAAAATTAGCCCGCAGGCCGCATGTTTGATAGACACGCGCCACCCGACTTTGATTACAAAGAATTTTAATCTACGCGACGTTTAGCGCGTATAGTGCGATAGCAGCGCCATCTGCTGAAATGAAATGAGTCCAGTTTATTACGACCTTCATAACGTATCGGATTTTAGCAGTGCCGCCTACCGAAGCGTAATGAGTTATAGCGTAAGAAAAAGTTCAATTCAGGACTTCATGACGTTTCTTTTCTATTGTATTATAGATTATTATTATTAGTAGTAGTAGTATAGTAGTAGTAGTAGTAGTTGTTGTTGTTGTTGTTGTTGTAGTAGTAGTAGCAGCAGTAGTAGTAGTAGTTGTAGTAGTAGTAGTTGTTGTTGTTGTTGCAGTAGTAGTTGTATTAATAGTAGCGGTAGTAGTAGTTGTAGTAATGTGACGTTCGCCATCTCCTCCCCGACTGTGCGCTACTACAGGCGGTTTATGTAAAGGAGAGGTAACGTTTTGAAGTGAGATTTGAGTCCTGTTGATGTCCGATAATGTAGAGTACTCTTTAGGTCTGGCACCACTTTCCTTTCTAAATCCAGGTTTCACAGGGAAACGGTAATCAGGCTGTGGCCGATCCTTTAATCTAGTGCTCCGGCGTGGGCCTAGGGTTTCGGGTTCAAATCCATCCGATTCTGCTATTATGGGTTTCTTGACGAAGGTTTCCAAGGGTAAGGCTGCGGCGGAAGGGAGTTCGGCAACTTCCGGTTGAGGTTCCGAAAAGTCAGGGTTCGTAGTGGTACTCACTTCCTTACTTACTTGTCTATCAGATTCTAAGGATTCTATTCTATTCAACAGACTTCTCTGGTCTTTCTGCATTTCAGAGTGGGATCTAGACAATTCAAAGTGGGATCTAGACAATTCAAAGTGGGATCTAGACAATTCAGACTGCCCTTCGAACAGGTCTCCTAGTCTTTGTCTTATGTCAGACTGTCCTTCAGTGACGTCAGTGAGTCGTTCATTTAATCGTCTTCCTAAGTTATTCTGTCCTTCAGTGACGTCACTTAGTCTACTATCCAGTTTATTTTGTCCAGCCGACACCTTTTCTATACTTTCCAACACGCGTTCAAGAATAGAGGCTCGAAGCAACTCTGGTGAAAGAGGCCTGACTTCACCTTGCTCACTTACTTCCAAAGAATGCAATGATTCACGAGACATAGTTAGAAATTATTATTAAAGATTATGCAACAAACAGTCTCAATTATATACAGCAATTCAAGTAAAACATTTAACTTTATCCTACGCAGTTTCTACTGGCAGTGACTTGCAATTACAATCAAATTAAAGAAACAGATGATTATTTACCCATCTTTGGCACAAAGGACATGATTAATAATCCAAGTGCAATTATGAGTTACGAAGACAGAAGATAATCCAGCGAATAAGCGGAGGCGACGATAGAGAGTAATCCAGCGACTACGATAAATTCACGTTACGAGTTCACATTTCCTCGCAATTCAGACAATCGACAATATTATTCCAACCGTACTCGTTTCTACTTTAAACTTCTATAGCGGACTATTTGGCTCTTAGGAAGAGACTAACGCAAGTGTTTCTCAATTCCTTATCTAATCTACTTCGAAAACGGGGACTCAAAAATAAATGATCTCTCGGACGACTCGGCAACGACTCCTTGGTAATCCATCGATACAGATCTAACCTCCAGGACGTCTCGGCAACGAGTGACAAATTTAGATGGCAGCAAGCGCTCTTAACACCACTTCTACCAATCAGCGATCAGCTTCAAATGCTAACCTTATATGGACACGAAATAAGACAGAAAATCGATGACGTAGGGGATGAGTCAGTGGTTCTGCTGCTGTATCAGAGCGTGCCTAGCGCGTGATCAGAGGCTGAAGGAAAATTCCAATAATATTGCTATCAACGGCGCAATTGCCGAGGCCAAGAACGACACCATCGTTTCATCGGCTCGCCACTTTTCTACCGCTAGAGGTCTCAGGGGACAGACACAAGCAATTCTAAAAATAGCCTCTAGTAATGATTTTATAGATCATTACAGTAATAGAAATAATAGTATAGATAGGCATTCCACTTTCGCGGCCTTTACATTACGGCTGTCGCGGACTCGCTTCTTCTGAATCGATCGACTGACTTCTGGTGGTTATAGATGCCAGGTAAACGCTTTTTCATGCAGAAAACTGCGAAACTTCTTGAGCCATATCTTCTAGTTCTCATTGCTATAGATTGTGGGACTCACTGTTAGTTGCCGAACGTTAAAGACGCCTGCATATTGTGGAATGAAGTGTGCCTGTTTAATGAATGTGTGTGTATGTATGTGTGTATGTGAGTATGTGTGTCTGGCGTCTCTTTCTCTACCACTGTGCGGGATTTGGGTGTGACCCTGGACCTGGAATTGACCTTTTCAGAACACGTGAGGAATGTATGTCGCACGTGCTTTTACCATCTACGTCAGATTCGCTCGGTACGCCGCTCTCTAACAACAAAAGCCGCAACGACCCTGATGCACGCATTCATATGCACCAGGGTCGACTACGGCAATGCTGTGTATGCGGGCTTAACCCTATCGCGCATTAGTCAGCTGCAATCTGTGCTAAACGCCGCGGCTCGGCTGATAGGAGGCATAGGCTACCAAAGTTCGGGCATATATCTTGCTTTATACGGGAGGAACTGCACTGGTTGCCAATGCAAAAACGCATTGAGTTTAAGATCCTAATGCTTATGCGCAATTGTCTTGCAGGTCAAGCCCCAGTCTATCTTAGGGAGCTTTGTGTGCCAGTGCTCTCCATACCAGGTCGTAGATTCCTTCGCTCTGCCACTCAAGGCGACCTGGTTGTCCCTGTTGCTCGAACTTCGATGGTGCTTCATAAGAGCTTTGCTGTGGTCGGTCCATCTTTCTGGAATACGTTACCTAGCAACCTATGTAATGAGCTTCTTGGTCTTTCCTTGCCCCTTTTCCGCAGGCGTTTGAAAACCATTCTTTTCAATCGTGGTTTGGTGTTGTCAGGTCGGGAGCGCCTCTGAGGAGTATTTCTTGAAGTGTGTGTATGTATATAATATATGTGTGTATGTTTGTATTAATGTATTTATATATTGTAATGTATGTATGTATGACAGGCAACTGAATGAACTACATGTTTATTTATATAGCGTCTTTCTTGTCATTTTTTAAAAGCCGCCTATTGATGACGAATATCGGACATTGAAAGTTTTCTGTAGTTTCTTTAATATCTTTTCTTTTATTATTACACATTGCAAGTAACATCTATTAAAATGGGGATAAGATTTTTAATTCTTTTTAAAGTACCAGTACATTCTTCAAAATCAATCATCTCATCGTACTTATATTTCGGATGTACAACAGAAAAGTAAAATGCTTGGGTCGGGTCGTATTGAAGAATCCTTTGCGCGACATCTAATGGCGGCAAAAGATGGCGACCGGAAGTTCTTCAAGCGTAGAGCTGTCTATTAGCCCGAGCCCTTAAGACAGGATCCTGGCAGTGCTCCTCCATAAAGAGGCCAGGTGCGGATGATGTTGTATAAAGCATCGCCGGGGCAATCAGTGCAGCCTCCGTCTCGGTGACCGTGAAGACTGTAGACGTTCTCTATATCTCCCTGTAAACAGACATTTATGCTATACATATAGGCTCGAAATAATGGTAAACGGTAAAAGAAAGGTACAGGCGCAGCTTGAGGTAAGTGGTAAAAGAAAGAACGAGATGATTGGCCACTATGATAACTTGACACTACGTTCCTGTATCCAATGTATATGATCTGGATCTAGATCATATACAATCAGATCGCGCCATGGTTTGCCCATCCTTTGTATCCGCCAGTAACCATGTTAGAGTATGTATCAACGTGGATCGTTGTGCATCAGTAATTCTGAGATACTGGAAGCAACTATCTGAGAATCACTAATAAACAACGCGTGTATTAGTAATTTTTAGATAAGGGACATATGCATTCTCCATTTTGGATCCAACGAGACTATGTTGTAAAGCGTTAGTTTAGTAGTTGCCAGACCAGCTGTCGGATGGGTGCTATCGCTGGATTTGTCCCCTCTGAATCTGCATTTAAGTGACCACCATAGACTAGGTTGTTAGTAATTACCGAATCGGTTCCACATGTGATGAGCTGTTCAATAACGTTCAGTGCGGCATTGTTGGGCGGACTGGTCATGTAACTTCCGATGACAGAGATACCAAGAGCCTGTGAGTTCCAGTCGCTGGCGTGGGCTCCCACGTTGTTCCAACCTCGACCCTCGTAAGCATTTCCGTCCTCACCAACGAGGAAATTGTAGCCGATGTCAGACCAGCCTGTAACAATATAATACTGGCTGCTGTTTTGCCCTATTGTCATACGTTCCTTAATTCTTGCTTTGACCTTGACACAGCCAAATCAATGGAATTTATGCTGGAAATTAATTAATTAATAATCGAATGTGTGCTGGAAATCTGATCATCGTCTTGTATTAAGTTGTAAGATATGGGAAAGAGTTAAAATATTTCATTTATGTAGGTCTATTTGGCAGACTTGATTTTGTATTCACATCGAAAGTAGCAAACTTTAATCTCAATAATTATTGTACTTTTCTTCGAAAGTTGCTAGAGACAAATTTTCATTGTGTAGTTCTACCAATTTTATTGAAATTTACCCTAACGATGATTGTCTTCAAACCAGGCTGATGAGAACAGGGTTGGGAGTTCTGAATGTAATCGAATGTAGTATGATGTAATGTAAGGCTATGATGTATGTATGTACTCAGAGACGCTCCCGACTACAACGCGGACACTGAATCGGAGTTTCACGCCGAAGCGCATGAGCAATTGCGAGTGAAGGACTTGTGATGCAATCTGATTATTGTAATGTGACTTAACAATGCTGAAGTGCATTTTAAGAACCAGTGGAAGGCGCTTCTCGTAACCATACCATGATGTTAGAGTACTAGTTTCTTCTCTTGAAGCTTTGCTACTATTGTGTCTTATCGTATTGCTATGTGTTGCGTTGTGTTGTATTAAGCTCAGTTGTATTTTATTGCATTGAACGGCATTGTTTTACTACAGTGCATTGTATTCTAGTGCATAGAAACTCATTGTGTTGCTTGTTATTATACTGTATTGTATCTCGTGCGTTATTATATTGTACGATATTACACAGAGATTGTATCTCATCGTGCTAGAACCGTTTCCCTTGGACTTACCGTTGGAGTCCATGTGGTAGTCTTGAATCGATCGGACGATGCTTTCGCAAGCGGCCTGCGTGAAGCAAGCTCCAGTCTCAGTGTGATGAACGAAGACCATGGGAATGGGATGGGAGATGCTGCTGGTTGAGCTAGGTGGCCTGGCTCCCCATTCAGCGCGACTGACGATATTCGGACACCCCGCTGACAGGGATGATAGAAGGCATTGTAGTCAGCGAGTAAGTGCAACGAACTCTAGAAGGATACTGCTACCTACGGCGCTATACAAATTGTTATCATTACATTACATAACTACACTGCACAACATTGCAACGCACGCCACTGTATTAGATTACATTATCAATCAATGAAACTTTATATATACTATGCTATGCTGCATTAGATTTTATCCCATTCCTTTACATCAATCGCATCACGCCGCGTCACATTGCATTACATTTCGCATCACTACATTGCCTAGCACTGTATCCGTTGCATTACATCACATTACCGAAGCTATGGACGTTTGCAATAGACTGAAAATGGTTTCTTAAACAGGGACACAGAGCCGCCATTTGTAGCTGCGCTGAGCTTCGAATCCCATGACTTAGTTGTAAATCTGTAGATCAGTTATCTACCTTGTGAATTGCAAAGGCTGTCTGATTGCAATTGTAATTAGTAACTTCTATTGCGCCAGTTTCTAATGCATACGGCATCAACCGATGGCACTTAAAACCAAGATCGGTCCGTTTCCATCATCGTTGCCGGGCTGCATGCGATTGCGGAACAGCAGCCGAAAGATCCCTTAAATCCTGGTCTTAGAAAACCTTGGACTTTCATTATGATGATGATGACCAGGGCGGGGCTTAAGAAACCCGCACTTATTTGTAAGTGTAAAGATGATGGCGATTTTGAAGACAAGGATGACGATAATGATTGTGGCAGGAGAACGAGCAGGAGGAGGAAGAGGAAAAGGAGTGCAAGAAGATGGAGGAGGAACAATAACAATTGCGCGAATAAGAAATAGAACATCTTAGAGGAGACAATGCAAGCACATGTGTAATTATGGATCATCGTCAATATCATCGTCACCAGTTAAAGAAAAAACAGTGGCAACTATAAGAGCACCAACTTTCTCAACGGAAGCACCTGAAGCACCATCACTGTCTAGATTGAAGACTTACCTGGAGCTCGACATTGCGTGGCGGTTCCCAGAACGAGGTACTGGCCAGCCACCCAGCCCTAGAACAACACAACAGCATCCGATGCATTACAAATACAAACAGACAGACAGACAGACAGACAGACAGACAGTTGGTACAACGGCAGATAATTATGAACATATAGTAATTAGTGCCTGATAGATAACTAGACAGACAGTATAGCTAGCTAGCTAAATATATAGCTGGGCAGCAAGCTGATAGATAGATAGATAGATAGATAGATAGATGGATGGATGGATGGATGGATGGATGGATGGATGGATGGATGGGTGGGTGGGTGGGTGGGTGGGTGGGTGGGTGGGTGGGTGGGTGGGTGGGTGGGTGGGTGGGTGGGTGGGTGGGTGGGTGGGTGGGTGGGTGGGTGGGTGGGTGGGTGGGTGGGTGAGTGAGTGAGTGAGTGAGTGAGTGAGTGAGTGAGTGAGTGAGTGAGTGAGTGAGTGAGTGAGTGAGTGAGTGAGTGAGTGAGTGAGTGAGTGAGTGAGTGAGTGAGTGAGTGAGTGAGTGAGTGAGTGAGTGAGTGAGTGAGTGAGTGAGTGAGTGAGTGAGTGAGTGAGTGAGTGAGTGAGTGAGTGAGTGAGTGAGTGAGTGAGTGGAGTGAGTGACAGACGGACAGATGGGCAGTTGGACGGATGGATCAATGGATGGGTGAATGGATGGAGGAAGAGAGAATTATGAAGAGATTGTAGGAATGACCTGGATTGCTTAATCTTCCTTAGCTGTGTCATAATTAGAGGAAATTTCTAGATGAACATCATTGCTTCAGGCGCCATTGATGCGGTCATTTAATTTTGATTGTCACTGCAGTGTGATTCTCGTTAACGATAACGATAACGAAAATGTTCGTTAACGAAAATAAAATGATTTCGTTAACGATAACTATAACTATAACTAAAAAATATCATTAACTATAACTATAACTATAACGAAAATAACACTAACGAAAATTCATCTTTATTTTCGTTAATGCAAAAAATAAAAATAGGAAGTGCAATAAGGACGATTCGACATAAATGAGAACGAAAAATGCAATATTTTTATTATGCAATTTGTCAGTTACTTTGGAAACTCGTGTATTAATGAAGCTGAATGCACCCATGCTTCAAAGGCTTTCAAAGCTCTGAGCAAATTGTGAAACAGCGTGTTAATAAGCACAATTTTGCTTATAGCTTAATTATTGTAACTAAGTAGTAACTAAAATTAACTAAAATAAAAATCCATTAACTATAACTATAACTATAACTAAAAATAATACTAACTATAACTATAACTATAACTAAAATAAAAAACCATTAACTATAACTGTAACTGTAACTAAAATAAAATCTGTAAGGAGAATCACACTGTGTCACTGTATAGTCAGGCAGTTGAGACTTACAGAGCCACCGCCGTAGTTGAGTTCGTAGAAGTCGTAGACGACTCCGCTCATGGTGCAGACGGTTCTGGTGCCGATGTATTCTAAGCAGGTACCCGTGTTGATTTGACCGATGACAGCTCCGCATGCTGATCAACAACAACAGTCAATGCAATAGAGTGTTTGAATTGTGTTAACTTGTTCACTGTCACAATTAATTAATTAGTATACTTATTTTGTCTCGTTATCTGTCAATCAATCAATCAAGCTAACGATCAATCAATATTCTCTAGTTATCATCAGTCGGTGGCACTTAGGTTTCAATCAACCCAGCGTCACATAACTTAAAGTTCGCAACATAGGCCTAATGTCATTTTACGACCATGATAATAAAACCACTCTGTAGAACTTTGCATCTGAGGCATGGGCGTCCGCAGGGGAACACTTGCTCTCCTGTATTTTGCGCACGTTCTACAAAATAATTTTTGATAACCCATCCAGATAACTGAAAACTTGTAATATATAAAACATTGAAATTTTTGGCTATTTTGTTTTTGAAATAAACGTTCAGGTATAGCTGAAAACGGGATCCCAGAAAGCTAACGACAGGCCCCATATCATGTCAAATGCTGCCGAAAGCGCTGGCGTCTATTGGGATCCGCGAGAAAGCCCCTAGCGAGCGCCGAGGGTGATGCGATTGGTTGCTTTCGGCACCCTAGTTAGTCCCCCGTGCCAACAATTTAAAACTTTGTCCCCCTTACAAAAATTCCTGCGGACGCCCATGAGCTGAGGTTAGATTAGATTAGATTAGATCAGATCAGAACAGACTGCATAACACGGCGTGTTATGCAGGACCTGTAGCAGGTTCTTAGTTGTTACTGTAAACGATTGGCGCTAAATAAACAGCTCCATAATTGCTTTGGTTCTTGTTCCTGAAGAATTTACACAAAATAAATACTGCATTATTTAAGTTACAAAGTTTATTTAGATTACTAATATAATAAAAGAATAAATAAATAAGAAAATACTGTACTATAATTAACGTTCCTGCAAAAGTAATGCACGGCCGAAATAGCAATACAAAACGATATAAGTTAGTAATGTAAAAGATTTCCTTTGAACTTACCGCTGCCGCGAACGTTTACCCCAGTTCCATCAGCACAGATGCACGATCCGGTGGGAGGATCTGTTCCAGTGATGTCCGCGGTTGACTGGGCAACCAACACCATCAAAGCCAAGAACGCCAACATCGTCGTCTTGCAGTGGTTGAAGTCTATTGATTCGTATAAAGTGTCTAATCGTTGCTCTCCAGGCGAATTGTCGTTCGCAATGCAACTGAACCGCTCTATTTGTAGCAATGTCATCTGTGTTATCGGTCGCAGGTCCGTGTGAGTTACGGCAGCCTGTAGTAAACATCAAGTTTTAGTTTACATAATTATTTGTTTCAAATCTAAACGACAAAAACACAACTACGTTGGTTTGACTCTACGAGTGTGCAAGGGCCCAACAGCGACGACTTCACAGTATTATTACTAGTCTTAGGGACAACAACTTAATTTTGGTTCTTAATTAACTTCGGCATCATTTAGGCTAACGGTCGCAGCTTTTTAAGATATATAGGCCTAACAGGCACTTTAAGTACTAAAGGCGCTTTATGAATCATTCTTCAGTGTAGAATCCACTGTAGATACATGTGTATGTACAATAATATAATTATGAGCAAGTGATCAGTAAATGGCTTTCAACGGACATATTTAGAGCTATGTAGACCTACAACAGAATTAATTTTCAACCTTAGCATTATTTTTCGTCCCTTTTTCTAATAGCATTCAAATTCACTCGTATCTGATTTAAACCTTATTCTTTCAATATTATTTTTGATTTTATTTGTACAATATGTAAGTTTTATGCTTAAAATATTTGAATATTTTAAGTTTCCTGGTTTTGAACCAGCAGTCACTCGGCGTTTGGTCTCTTAATTTGTAAATGCATGGCGCCATAGAAGCGTCTTTCAATCTAAAACAGCAAGTTATTATACGGATCCGTAGTTTTGGAGTCGTGCCGTGACGGTTCACAGGTGTTTTGGTCTCACGGAAACTTGACTGGTGACAAGGTTACGTGCTCATACATATATATGTGGAGAGAGATAAAGAATCGGCCTGTGGTGTCGTAGAACTAGAGGCCTAACTGATATACCTATCTCGTGTGAAAAGCCACAGCTTATAATGTTATCCAGTTCGCCATTCTGAACGAATAGTTGGAGCTCAAAGCTGCACTTCGCAGTCTAGAACAGTAACTGTTGCATATGTTGGTCTTTGAGAGGTCACTAGAATGTGCTTTCTAGATGTCATAAAATGCACGCAGCGTATAATTATGCTCATAAGTCGGTCAATATACATGTCGTATGCAGTTCATATGAGTCAATTTTCTTGTTCAGTCTGTAGAATTCTTGCTGTGACTGAGCATTAATATTTGGTTACAGCAGACATGAACATATCCTATCTTTTAATACCGAGCTCATTGTAGTGGTCAATAGCCAATTATTTATAGCCAAATAGTTTAGGTTTTCTGAACAGACCTCTTTAGCGGAACACTAATAATATTTCTTTTGGGTTCACTCAGCAATAAACTATAGGCCTAATAGTTATTGTATATATAGGCCTACATGTAATGAGCATTTTGTATCTTTGGTAATCGTCTTCAACGAAAACCGCCTTAGCGGCTCCTCTACCACCTCTCTGGCCTCTATGGCAACCGGACTCGGATCTCCACTGGGCAACCCGTCTGAAATGACGCAGCACTTGTGAATAAGCTGATGCCCTGCGCTTAGCTTTTAGAGTAGCGCTCTATAAATTTGGAATTTACGATTACGATTAAGAATCAGCTATGACTCCCAATCGAAGGTGAGGTAAGGTAAGGTAAGATGAGATCACTTAAGGTAACGTAAGGTGAGGTAAGTTAAGGAAAGATAATGGCAAGTATGTTTACATACGGCAAACGAAGGTAAGGAAACAGAGCTTAAGAGGTCAATGGAAATTCAGGTGATCAGCAAGAATCTTAAACTCAAGTAGGGTAAAGTAATAAAGTTAAATGAAGGCAAGCAAGATAAGATATGGTATATGTTTCAATGTCTGAGAAACTACAATGTTTGAAATACGAATGATAAAAAATAACTCGAGGGTAACTCTAGCTTTAGGCGAATTCTTACGTTAGAAAGCAACCAACAAACACTTCTCTACACATCCGAGATAAAAATCCAGAAAGTTCAATTCTAGAGCAAGTAAGTAAGCAAAAAATTAATTTGTTAAAGCGTCATTTGTGTAGTCCAATCTGAAGACTTCTATTGCGCCGTCATCACACAAGGCAACATATCTTCTTCTTAGCCGTTTCACTTCTTTCAACAACTTCCGCGCAGTTTTCCGCCATATTTTGGCCACTCCTTGATGACCTTGTAAAGAGCATCGCCAGGGCATGCGGTGCAGAAACCATCTCTGTGCCCGTGCAGTTGATAAGAATTCGACACCTTTCCCTGTGATTTATCACAAACATATAAAATTATGTTCAATACATAGATAACAATTAGTAAATATTATCGCATAAATTATAATAAATATAATTGAATATGTGAAAAATTGGAAAATTACTTCCAGAGATCTCCTTTGGCCGGCCTCCACATTGTGCGAGAGCCCGTCAGTTGTATTACATGTATTTCCTGTTATCTGACCATTATTATCTTTCTTGTTCTTAATTAGACCTATCTTTAATACAGCTTAGGGTACAGAACGCAGAATTTAGATAGGTAGGCCTACTTAGAGAGTAGGCTACTATTTTAAAGCGTCTATTTAATTAAGTAAAATTGCAAAGGGTAACTACGAAATGATCAACCCCAAATGATCTCCTCAAAATGATTAACCTAATAGTATCATCCTACAACGATCATCAAGAGCGGTCACCACAAAAACACAAGCGTAATGCCAAAGCAGACAATGACAAAATGTAGGACATAATGGACATTCTATACTAATCGTGATCTTCAACGGTACTATTTAAACAATGGGCTATAGTACATTCACTGACATTTGATAATGACCTCTGGCCAAAGTTCAGCAGAAGTTTACATTGAAACCAGGTCTGTTTCCGTTTATCCATATTATGCTAAACTTTTTAATTAAACCTCAAATAAAGATTTCCCTTAATAAATTCTATGATTTTGTATCAAAACGGTCCGTACAAAAATGACCTACATTTCTACTTTTCTGACAGTCAATAACTTTGTGTTCGTTCTTATTTTCTTTATCCTAGTTACGTATCAGTTTTTGTCTAACAAACTCGCAACAAACAACTTGATATAGACCTATACATAGACTTATCTCCAAGGGCCGTAGATGGTCTCAGATAAGAATTATCATTGATGCAAACTATGATAAGTTTTCACTAGCTTTGAAAATTTGCATATTATGTGGATCATATATCTATGCACGCATGTACACATATGTATGAATGCACGTTTAAATACATACATGCATTATGTATCGACATAGATGCATTATGCATATATGTATGTATGTATGCATGCATACATGTATGTATGTATATATGTACGTATGTATGTATGTATGTATGTATGTATGTATATATGTATATATGTATGTATGTATGTATATTTGTATGTATGTAAGTATGTATGCATGTATGTATGTATGTATGTATGTATGTATGTATGTATGTATGTATGTATGTATGTATGTATGTATGTATGTATGTATGTATGTATGTATGTAAAAACTTCAATAATTCGAAGCTATGGAAAATATAAGAACAAATCAGAGAAACTTTGCTGCTAGGGAATACTTGTTCCGCTTGCATTCACCCTTTGCGACGTGACTTTCACTTGCTTCCAGTTGCTGATCGTGTGCAATTCAAAATTGCTACGCTGGTTTGGAAGGCTACGACTGGCACTGCTCCGACTACATTGCTGAACTGTGCCTTCCAGTTGGCACTCAAACTGGTCGGCGGGCTCCCCGGTCTGCCTCGCGAAATGACTTGATTGTACCTTCGTTTCGAACCACCACCCGTGGTCGTCGGGACTTCTCGATTGCGGCGCCACGGATCTGGAATGCTCTTCCGCCATTTCTCTCAGTACAAACCAGTGGCGTAACGAAGGGGCAGGGGAGCAACCGCCCCCGGGTGCAACACAAGGGACGCAAAATTAGCTTTCAGTGGTACACAGTACTGTGATATGAACAATTAAAAGTAACTAGAAAATTTAAAGGGGCGTCGTCATTAAATCTCGCCCCTCCATGATAGGCACTGAAACCTTTCGTTAGGCCACTGGTCTAAACACAAGCCATCCGACCAACTCCTTTGTCTCCTTCTCTGATCTCACGGCAACCGGATCTTGTTCTTCGTATTGTATCTCCGGACAACCCTTCTGACTTGACGCAGTAGGCTACACCTGAATAAGTTGGATCACAGCGTTCAAGTAGCGTTTTAGAAATCTCTAGTTACGATTACCACTATATATAGACGTGTGTTTGTGTGTGTGTGTGTGTGTGTGTGTGTGTGTGTATGTGTGTGTGTGTGTGCGTGTGCGTGTATGTGTATGTGTGTGTGTTCTAAGTATACATGTATGTATGTTTGCCAGGCATGCATCCATGCTTGTAGCTTATGCACGTTACACATAGAGCTTACATGCAGACCCGTGCGCATATTTACCTTACTGACACCGCATGCGATTAGTGCTTTGACGGCGTCCAGAGCGACTTTGTTAGGAGCAGACTTCATGAAGTTTCCGATGACGGATATACCGATGGAGACGCTGTTGTAGCCCTTCACGTGGGCTCCCACGGTATCCCATCCTCGACCTTCGTATACCTTACCATCTTCTCCAACGAGGAAATTGTAGCCGATATCAGACCATCCTGAAGCAATACAGAAAAGAAAACGGTTGTAGGTCTCGATTAAAGTGACTCAAGGATTATCGTCGCTGTCAATTTGACGATAGTATTGAGGTCTAAATATAGTTTAAAACCTTTCCAGCTGAAACTCTGAACATGGTGTCATCTGTAAACTCTGGATGGGAATCCGTGTGTTCGGGAGCCGACCACTTGCCACTCGTCTAGTTTAGTTAATTCTCGCTCCATGTTTAATTATGAACTTTGTGAAGAGATGAACTTTATTAACGAACCTTAACGTTATTTAGGCTAGCGTAAACAACACCTCTGATTTGGTTCTCTTTGAGAGGAGCTATTATAATTAGGCCACGATTACAAAACCGAACGAAGTCAAAGAGAAATGGGTTTACTGACTCCCTGAAATGTATGAACTAGCAGTCACTAGCTTAAGAAAATCAGTCTGCGAAATATAGAATTCTCGAAAAGATTACAACATTCGAAGAAGCGCCGTAAAATAACGACTTTTGATTGCAATTCGAACTCAAAAAGCTACTCTTTTTCTTTAGACACAGCGGTTCTGGCATTCGCTCTCAACTTATTTGATTAGGCCTACATCGGGTAAAAGTAAGGTAAAGGATACGGTAAAATCTTCAATTTCATACGAAGGAAAAGGGAACGTCTGCCTCAGCCGAGACGAAGGAGACAAACCTGCTTCATTTATGGGAGATCGATAATCGATCGCATAATTTATTCGCTCTCAATAGTCTGATTTAAAATAGGATGTTCTTCTACTAGAATGCCCTTTACAGCGACTTTCTATGACAGCTGTGGATTGCCTAAATCGACTTAGCTCAGCCTTTGACTCACTGGATCGTGCGTACTGCCATCTGGAGGCTACCACTTCCACATGGAAAACAGAAGACGATGATGATGGAATTGTATACAAATCACGATGAGTGCGGAATAGTTCCGGGTGGATAGGGGAGTTTGACAAGAATGCAAATAGACTCCAGACTTTGTTCCTACTTATTACCTATGAGGCTATGAGATCGTGGAGGAGTCATAGTTGAGCAGAGGCATTCAAGCGCATGCTTTGGGTCGGAGTGATTCAATGTTCTGGAGTCTTGACACTGTTTATGATTTGGCTCTTCGTGACGAAAAGATTGACATCATGGTTCTGTCCTCGGAAGTAGAATCATGAAGCCCAGATTCGGGCTTCTCCAGACACTAGTTCAGATGACAGTGGATCCAAGTCCAGCACAGGATCACGTACAGGTGGTAGAAAATCAGATGGAGCATGCAGATTCTCTGGTTTCTCATACCTCGGTCCTCACGAGTAGGTCGATGTAGACCTGAGGTACGGCGGGTGGGTGTAGGCTATGGCCATTGCCACGGAATACAACCTATACCAGATCGACAACCGGCGGGACACCAAACTCAGCTTATTCTGCCCCGTCTGTCCCTGAAACTGAGGCCTGTATACGACTGCGTCTTCTCTACACGGCCGATGCCACCAACCTAGATGTCCTTCCCAATGTCTCGAATGATCCAAACCCTTGCTTGGATCATTGGCCTTCTTATAAGCAACGACTGTTTGGACATATCGCGCGTTGCCACAGCAGACAGGATGATGTCACAGTTCTGCGAGCTATGACATCTGGCCTAAAGGGTTGGAAGAGTCCAGATGGACACCCCTCGCCATACATGGACACAAGCGGTGGAGTAAGACCTGAGTGAGCTCTTTGAATTTCACACTATTCACTGCGTAAGGACGAGCCCAGAATAGAGACGGCTAGCAACGTATTTTGTAAATGGCAACACTTCTTAGGGTAGCAATGCAAGGAAAAATTAGATAATAATATGGCAACAGGTAAATTAATAGGAAAGAAAACCCCAATGACAAGCGGACATAAAATGGAAAAAGTAGGCAATACATGTAGGTGAAGTATTATGTTCAAATATAACTCATCGAATAGAGTCAAACCTTAGGCCTAAAGAGACTATTATTATTTAAAGACCAATGATCAGAGTTTACATTTTAGGACAAAATAATAAAGTGACGATGTTGACTTTATTATTTTAAAGTTTTTGTGAGAGTTTTAAAGTATGACTTTTCTATGTTAGAGATACCTTCGTCGTTCATATGTTGATTCTGAAATGATTTTACAAGTTTTGCACACTCTGACTGTTTGTTGCAAGAGGCAGAGACCGTGTGATGGATGAAGACCTTTGGAACCGGAAGGGTGAGGCGTTGGACAGACGTAGGTCGCCTGGCTCCCCATTCAGAACGACTCACCATGTTTGGACAACCTCCAGCTACAGTATTGCGCAGCTACTTTAAACATCAGCATAAATGACAGTGAAGACAACGAGGAAGAAGAGGAAAAAGAAGAGGAGAAGAAAAGGAGGAAGAAGAAGAGAAAGACGAAGTAGTAGCAGTAGTAGTAGAAGCAGCAGCAGCAGCAGCAGTAGCAGTAGCAGTTGTAGTAGTAGTAGTAGTAGTAGTAGTAGTAGTAGTAGTAGTAGCAGCAGCAGCAGCAGCAGCAGCAGCAGCAGCAGCAGTAGCAGTTGTAGTAGCAGTAGCAGTAGCAATGTAATGTAATGTAATGTAATTAGCAACTTCTATTGCGCCAGTGTCTAATGCACAAGGCATCAACCGATGGCACACCAAAACCAAGCCGTAATCAGGTCAACATCCAAAAGATCAGTCCGTAAGAGACAGAGAGAGAGAGAGAGAGAGAGAGAGAGAGAGACAGCCTACGGTGGACAAGCAATTTGAAAGAGGTAAGTTTTCAGCCGCGAACGAAATGACCCAAGCGACTGAGCACAGCGTACAGACACAGGAAGGGAGTTCAAAAACGTAGGTCCAGATACTGAAAAAGCTCGTTTGCCAAGAACAGTTCTTGATTTTGGTATGACCAGACAAAGATGATCAGATGACCTCATTGAATAAGAACTGATTTTAAATATTGTGGTTGGTCAGAATTTACAGTTTTATATACTATGAGCCCCAGTAGTAGTAGCAGTAGCAGTAGTAGTAGCAGTAGTAAAAATAATGGTAGTAGTAATAAGAATAGTGTGATGATAATGGTGATGACGATTATGATGATGATGTTGAAGTGGAGGAAAAGGAGGAGGAGGAGCACAAAGAGAACGGTGGTGATTATGTTAAAGTTGACTCCTACATTATAGTGGATTGCACTGTGTAATGATGCAAAAGTCTTTAAAGAATTCTGTTCTCTTAATGTAATTTTGTTTAGATACGAATGCTTACACGGAGCTTTACAATCGGATGCACTTCCAGTTTTCAGTAGAGAACCAGCAATCCAACCCTATAGAAACACAAAAAATACTACGTTCCTGAGATTATGCGACAATAGGTAAGGACAAGCCATTGATCCGTCGTGCTGCTGATGCCATGGTGCCGTACTTACATATATACAGTACATCTTCCTTACCTCTTCAGTGGCTTTCTTCATACCCATCTGATCGCTTTTAAACTCTCCTTCCGTTCCTGACGATCCTCTGCAATTCTTCTCTACGTGATGGTGTCTTACCGGCTTCACAGAAACGTTCCATCATCACGCCTACCCTGAAACAGACTGGACTGGATCCCTCTAGCCATTCTAGTTACAGGCCTATATCTAATGTCAGTTTTATCTCTAAACTAATCGAGAAACTTGTAGCTTCTCAGTTACTAAGTTACCTGGATTCTATTAACCTTCTACCCTGCCATCAGTCGGGTTTCCGTAAGGGTCACTCTACGGAGACTCTCCTTCTTAGACTTCTTAATGATGTCTATTGTGCTTTTGACCACTCTCAACTTACTCTTCTCGCACTTTATGACGTAAGTGCAGCCTTTGACACGGTAACCATGATCTTCTCCTGCGTCACCTTTCTATTTCCTTTGGTATCTCTTCCTTACCTCTTCAGTGGCTTTCTTCATACCTCTCTGATCGCTCTTCGTCTACTGTCTTCCACTCGTCGCGTTCCCCTTGGATCCCCGTACCTATTGGCATTCCCCAGGGTTCTGTGCTCGGCCCTCTTCTTTATATCCTCTTTACTGCTGACCTTGAATCTGTTCTCGCTTCTAGTGCTCTTTCTAGTCACTCATACGCTGATGACCTTCAATCTTACTTGCATTGTTTTGCAAAGGAAGCTTTGAGTGCTGTTCGCTCTATGTCTCGTGCAACTGACACTCTGCCTGCCTGGCTTTCTTCCAATCGCCTGAGGCTAAATCCTCTTAAAACCCAGTTCATATGGTTGGGTACCCGCCAGCAGCTGGCAAAACTTGACCTGAACCTTCTTGCAGCTGAATTTCCTCTAATATCATTCTCTACCTCTGTACGAGACCTTGGTGTCATCCTGGATCAGGAACTAACTTTACTAAACACCTCTCCTCCTTGTCTCGCTCCTGCTTTTACCATCTTCGTCAGCTTACGGTCGTTGCTCGCTCTCTTTCAACCTCTGCTGCTTCTACTCTTATCCATGCCTTCGTCTGCTCTCGTCTAGACTATTGCTCTTCTCTTCCTCAAGTCCGCTTGTCCTCCCTTGAGAGGGTCTTTCGGTCTGCGGCGCGCCTTGTTGGTTCCATTCCTCGCTATGGTAGCGTATCCTCCTACATGCATCATACTCTACACTGGCTTCCCCTCCGGCAGCGTATCCTATATCGGCTTTGCTCTCTCGTCTGGCAAAGCGTCTTGGGTTCAGCTCCTCGCTACCTATGCACCAGCTTCACTCTCTCTTCTTCTCGTAAGGGTCGCTCAGCCCTCCGTTCCTCTTCTCGGGGTGACTTCTTGGTTCCACATGCCCGCACTGCTACTATGCAGCGCCGAGCATTCTCTGTTGTTGGTCCAACAGCGTGGAATGTCTTGCCATCTTTCCTTCGGTTATCTCCTCGCATTCACACGGTTTCCTTCTACGCCCAATGGAAGACTTTTCTGTATGATCATGCCTGGCTCGGGAGCGCCTCTGAGTAGAGCCCTTGAAGAGGCGCTATATAAATTCTATGATTGATTGATTGATTGATTGATTGATATATTGATATATTATATATATATATATATATATTATATATATATACATATATATATATTGTATTGCGCACATTGTAGATGTATGTCCTGAAAGTCGTTTCAATGGCGGACTTGTTACAGCGGACTGTACCTCCTCAAATCGCTTATGATAACGTTTTCAACTGGCTGGGAAGCAGAATCAATATCGTCATAATCATTATCGTTATGATCATAATAATCATTAACTCGTAACAACTATTTGGCGTCATGATCGGTGCGAATAAACTATCTGAATTATTTTCGATAATTTTCACGTTCACGTAGCACATACATGTTTAACCTGACCCGCTCCGGTTTCTTTCAAATGAGGCGTCTCAGAGCCATCAGACGATCGGTCTCTTCCTCTGTCTTTACCACCATAGTATACATGCGTTTATCTGTTACCGACTCGACTACTGCAACTCACTTCTTATGGACCTCCCGAAACAGCGTCTTTACCCCCCCCCCTTCAATCAGTTTTGAATGCTTCAGCTAGGCTCGTAGCCCGACTCCCTCGTTTTGTGCATATCTCTACATAATATATGCTTTATGTCTAGCACTGGCTTCCAATCACTGCGCGCATCCATTATAAGATCCTCTTTCTATTCTCCAAGGCGCAGCTGAGCAGTGCCCCGAAATATCTTTCTGACTATATGCGAAAGCCATTATCTGCGACCTCATCTCGTTCCTTGCGCTCTGCTGATTGGCTAGATCTTTTTGTTCCTAGGACTAGGACTGCCTTGGCTCAACGCCGGATATTTCTGTGGTTGGTCCCTCTACATTACATGACCTTCCCCTCACTAAGGGCTAAACTGATGACTGGTTTTCCTCTTTGGTCTCTCGTTCTTTAAAGACGTTCTTTTCCCCCTGGGATTTTGTGCTGAGAGCGCCTCTGATGTTTTATTACACGAGAGGCGCTATATAAATCTATAGATACGACACGATTTGTCAAACCTGAAACTTTTCTCACGTGTTGTCTTCATATGTCTTTCTTCGCTCGTACTGTCTATCCGGCATAGTCTTGGTCTTCCTTAGATTCACAGACAGCTTTCTGCGTCCATCTGATGTTAGCTATTGAAAGGCTTTTGGCTAAATGACTGAAGCCAAAAAGAGTCGAAAACTAGTAACCTTATTTCAGATTGACACCTCTGGTATCGACTAGGGAGTCTGGTGAGCGCCGTAAGCTCCCCAGCGGGGTCTGGGATGGAGCCCCGCCGACAACGCATTTTAAAGCATATGCTGCCAAATGGAATCCGTTTTAGCCACTTTATTTTACCAAAATAATTTGCTTTTTTATTATTATACATATCCCTATTTACGTCCTGCATAGAAGTTTGAAAATATCACACAATTAGTTCAACCATACCACAAAATAATTGATATAAATAAGTCAGTGGCTGGCTGAGTGACTGTCAAGCAGTGAAGGAGCTGCAGCTACGACAAACAATGATAGCTTTAACTTCAGCAAACACGACCAACTTCATTTTCAAATGTGAACGGCTGAGATTTTGATACGCCAAACCCAAAATCAAACAACGATTCACGTAGCCGTTTATTCGCCTGTCCTCTAGTCATGGTCCTGGCAATTTGAAAAAATGGTAAAAGTAATCAGTGATGGGCGCTACACCATAGGTGTAGCTACATGGAGGCACGAGGAGGCAGTTGCCTCCTCTTGCTTTTTTTTAAATATACTGCAACTTCTATTGACCAATGACCCCAGTGACCAGGGTCTTGACAGTGGTCTGTGAAGTTGCCTCCTCTTGAATTGAAGTCTCGTTACGCGCCTGCACTACACTAATTTGTTTAGTTAAACTTCAATGATTTTTCAAGTAAAATAAAACACTTTAACTAAAGCTGGCAGCTCATTTTTTAAATAAGTTGACTAGACTAAAAATATAGAGTTAAACTGTTTTCAAATTTTAACAAACTTTTTGACAAAAATTTTACAATGGCAGAGGTTAAGTGAACTGTAACAAGGCAGAGCTTCAATTACTATTTCACTTTCAAACGATGTAATGTGTACTAGACTAACAGTCCTATTACAGTTCTACCAGAAAATAATGAAAAGTTTTCAGTCAAGTCGATAGAGTTTCCGGTCAACTCGATAGAGTTTCCGGTCAAGTCGATAGAGTTTCCGGTCAAGTTGATAGAGTTTCCGGTTAAGTCGATAGAGTTTCTGGTCAAGTCGCTAGAGTTTGCGGTCAAGTCGATAGAGTTTCAGGTCAAATCGATAGAGTTTGCGGTCAAGTCGATAGACTTTCAGGTCAAATCGATAGAGTTTGCGGTCAAGTCGATAGACTTTCAGGTCAAATCGATAGAGTTTGCGGTCAAGTCGATAGACTTTCAGGTCAAGTCGATAGAGTTTCAGGTCAAATCGATAGACTTTCAGGTCAAGTCGATAGACTTTCAGGTCAAGTCGATCGAGTTTCCGGTCAAGTCAACAGCTTTAATGTACACGATGATGCACCAAGCAATGCACTGCAGTTCACTTGACTTTAGTAATAAAACCAGTTACTCATGGGAGTTTCTGCGGACGGTGGTTGAGTAGTTGCTAATTTTGTTAGTTACACTTTTCAGTTAATAACTAAGCAATATTAGTTAACTTTTGTTTTAACTAAACTATTGTTTCCAGTTAAACTTCATCCTTAACTTAAAAATTTAAGTGTAGCTAAAAGTTTTCAACTTTTTAGTTAACTATTGCCCATCACTGAAAATAATGTAGGCGGATGAATCTGAATTTGATATCGATTTAATAGAATCAATTACAATGTAATTGCAGAATAATTAAGTTTATACTATAAAAGTCCAAGCTAATAGCCTACATTGCCCTGTCATGCAATGCATGTTACATTTTCTTACAAGACTCTATTATATCTAACATCTGTGACAGGAATCGATCGATGATTTCATTAAATTTCAATTTAGAACCTAACTAAGCTACTATTAGGGAAGAATTTTAAAGGTTAATAATTTAATATTGTAAACTAACATTAAAAGCAGAGTATTCAAATCACCCAGGCTACTGGGACAAATCCTGAAACTACTGGGACACTTGTCCCAGTAGTTGTAGGCTACAGTTAAAATCTGCACTGGCAAGAACCTAAGACAGACGGACGGACAGCGCGAACGAGCGAAAGGAAGAAAGAAAAACAAGATGCAAAGAAAAATAAAAGAAAGAAAACAGTTTACGAAAAGTCAAGAAATAAAGACTGTCCGAAACAGAAATGTAAGAGAGACAGCGACCGCTAGAGAGAGAGGCAGATAAACAAAAGGAAAGAGAGACAGACACGGTGTATTATTTGACGAGATCTTGACGTCGTTCACTCCAATGATATACTTACAGACCCAGATCCATATTCGAGTTCAAAGAACTCATGTTGCTTTCCATCGAGAGTGCACTTGGATTTTTTGCCTTTGTACTTGAAACACTGCCCGCTGTTCACCTGGCCAATCACCTTTCCGCAAGCTAAACACAGATGCGAAATAAACGTCACTAATGCTACATTAATACCTTCCACTTTCTCCAACAGTTTATGACATTGTCTCCATCAGCCCTTGTCTCTAGCTACGTCCGTATTCAAATGTCTTTGTATTTTATTGTATTGCATTGTTTGCATTTAAGATAAGTCCAATACGTATACCTGCAATAGTGATTTATCTATGATCATCTTCTACTCTTCTGAAGACCTCTTTCTTTTCTCTGGGTTTTTCGCACTGGGAGCGCCTCTGATTGGTGTGCACTGCGAGAGGCGCTATATAAATTGATAGATACAATACAATACAATACTCACCACTTCCGCGGACGTTTATCCCTGAACCGTCCGCACAGAGACAGGATCCCTTTGATGGATTCGTTCCTGCCGTTGACTGGGCAACCAGGGCGGTCAACAACAACATCAACAGACTCAGCATTGTCCTGTTGTCTAGTAGATCGGTTGGTCTATGAAATTCTGCGCGCTTAGTCGAAATCAGCGAACACGACTATTTGGTATTAGTTAGCATCACTGTTTATATATTGGCTACGTTCGTGGCCTTTTGCTGGATCAGGTTGTCAGGTCGTCGCGAGTTGGGCTACTTTTCGATGTGTTCGTGACTGAAAATTCCGTCCTCGCGACCTCGCGATATTTGGGCTACTTTTGAATTGTCCCGCAGTCGCTACGGCGACATTGTGAATTCTCATGGATTGACCGCAGTGGGTTACTATAGGTTGCTGTAACTAGCTACTAATCTTATTTGGCGTTGCTTACTTAATAATAAATACATGCTCTACTGACTTACGGAGTATGGACTAGTCTACGGTAAGCACTAAGCAGTCTGCCGTCAAATCATATTTCTTCAGTCGTGGCTGGGCCGGAAGCACTTCTGAGTAGGTGCTTGAAGGGGCGCTATATAGATGCTCTGAATGAATGAATGAATTTGTACGTCAGTGGCTTCATCAAATGTCTTCTGACGCGAATGACGAAACCAACTAAGGATGTATATTAATGTACCTAGGAAGAATTATTTACAATGTCTTCGTTTTGCTGTTCATTTCGCGTATTCTTTGCTACTTTTTGACGTCATTTAGCGACCAAGCACTTCCGAAATCTGGCAAAACTCTGTGCTGCAGAATTCTTTGGTGTTTGTTCTGTGGCACGGTAACGTCCGTCTTTGGGAATATGTACATGTAGCCTACTTGTAGGCTATGGGCCCTATATATTGACTCATGTGCTACGCTGGTGATGAAAGGTTTGAACACTCGCTTTACAACTCTTGTGTGCGAGTTCTGACGTTTCCAGAGATCCTTTCTGAGTAAGAACCTCAAGCAAATACTGCAGGCACAGTTGCTGAGCATCATCGCTTGCTGCTTTGTCGTTTGATAATGGCGCTTAATAAATTAATAATTACAATGTGGTTGTAATTTTAATTTCATGCAATAAAGATGACACTATAGCAAAGTTTCAGCAGTCTTTGCGGCCCAGAATGCATCAGAGTTCTGCGTTGCTGTTTCTAGCCAACCCGGTGTTTGAGGATTTGTTGGCCCCGCGCGCTTTAGTCCGAGGATGTGGACACCCTCTTGTGTTCGGTTCGTTCATCAGACTATTCGTTTGCAGGAAGGGAGGGCAAAAAAATTACTATAGCTTCTTTTGTTATTATTAAAATTTATAAGCTGGGAACTATGCTGAAACAATCGTTCCATATATATAATTCGTCGGAAACTAGGACCTACATGGAGGCGTGTGTAGGAAAGGTAGGCCCAATATGATCCGGAAACTTGCGTTTGTCCCCTCTGCAATCAGTCCTTAATGCAGCTGCCAGGCTTATTGCCCGTCTCCCACGATTCTCCCACATCTTAACTTTCATGCTTCAACATCTTCATTGGCGCCTTCTTATCCCTCCCCCGCATCCAGCTAAAGGAACTCTTCCTCACCTCCCGATCTTGCCTGAGTTTTGCCCCTAAATACCTCTGCTACTCTATGCGTCGGTCCATCTCGGCTGCCTTCCTTCGCCCGTTCCGCTCTTCTGAACATCTTGACCTATTTGTTTCTCGTGTGAATACGGCCATGGCCCAGTCCCATGCTTTTGTCTGCATTGACCCTTCACTATGAAATCGATTTCCCTCTTTGGTTCTCACCACCATACTATCCGGTGGTCATGCTACGTCGTTTCTTTGCCTCAACACCTGCCTCTGTTCTTAGGGAACTGAGAGCGCCTCTGATTGGTGTACAACGCGAGAGTCGCTTTACAAATCTTTAGATACAATACAACAAAATCATGAATCAGTACAGCATCAATATGATTACAAATGATTCAAGCACAACAACCGTTTGATTCGCCTATCTTTAGAGTAAGCGCGCAATAAAAATCCTTGCAGACCTATTAGTCACATTAAAATTAATGTTTTCAGAACAACGAACTGTAATTCCATTCTTCCAAAGCTCAACAGTACACGCGACTATAAGACAGAACATCGATGGTTCAGAGCAACTGTGCGAGAAGGACTTGCTTAAGGTCCCTATACACAGAAACTGCCTTGGGCGAGGCTCGAACCCATACTCTCCACGTTACAGATGGAGCGCTCAGTCCTTTAACGCAACCGTGCAACAGTTTTGTTTGCAATACACACCTATAGCTGGACAGCGCATTACTGTGTAATCGTAATCGTAAACTACGATATTCTAAAGCGCCTCTATAGCTAAGGCTAAGCGCAGGGCACCAGCTTATTCAAGAGGGCTGTGTCGTGTCAGAGATGCAAATTAATTGAAGACCCAAGTCCGGATGTCAGAAAGACCAGAGAGAGGAGGAAGAAGAGCTGTTAAGGCGGTTTTCGTAGAGGACGAGAGACCTTGGAAGGAGGAAGATTGGATGGATTAGAGTAGGAAGTCTTGAAGAGGTGGGACTTCATTTTTGAACGGAAAACCTGTGAGGGTGATAAGTAGAGGAGTCTGACTGTCTGAGGCAGATAATGGCGAGTATTGGTGGGAGAACTGTGAATGTGCGGAAGTCAGAGGAAAGATTGTTCCATACTCGAGGTACAGTAAAGCACATTGATCGGTTGGAGAACTTGAGGCGAGCAGCGATCGACTAAATGAGACTAATGAGAGCTTCAGAGGACGGGAGAGAGTGAAGATAAGGGTAGCTTAGGGGCCGTCCATAAATGACGTCACGCAATTTTGGCCGATTTTTAACCCCCCCTCCCCCCTCGTCACACTTCGTCACAAAAAGTAACACCCCTCTGAAAATGACGTCACAAAGCTCTGACCCCCCCTAAAACCAAATTTCCATGGCGAAGCAAAATGCTCCTTCATGGAACAAATAGGGAAAGCATGAATATTTTAAAATCTAACGGTGACCAAATATTTAAATAATTAGAAAATTATTAATAATAGTGCCCGTATACATTAAAATAAATAAAAAAATAATGAAAATTTCATCCTCAAAATTAGTGCTATTATTAAAAAACTAAATTGTTGTTAATTGTTAAATTTAATAACATAGACCTGGTGTGACGTCACACTTCTCAGACCCCCCACCCCCATGTCACACATCGTCACAAATTTCCGACCCCCTCCCCTAGGTGCGTGACGTCATTTATGGACGGCCCCTTAAGTAGTTAACTAATAGACAGAGCTGGTATCACCCAGCCCCCCACCCCTCTATAACGTCATCTTTTTAGGAGCTGATATCAGTTTTTCAGAAAACTGAAACGAAAAGTCGCTGGTAATATCAGTTTTGGTGGTCAGAGGTCAAACGACCGCCTCGGGCAAAACAGACACCCATTAAATTTGGCCAAGGGTCTCTCTCTTCTTGGGTGGGGCGTGCGTGAGGGGCGTGCGTGTGCCTACCCCTCCCCTTCCAAGGAGGCCATTATTTTGTAGTGGAAGCCAGAGCAGCTGGCCAATAGGAGGCCTCTACTTTATTTTCTCGTATAGTATAAAATGAGAATGCTATTTCATGCTTTAGTATATCGCTTGCCGAGCTCTTGCTTCACTCGATCGGTCTTATGACTCAAGCTCAGCTAGAATTCTTCAAGCTCGCCAAAATGACTTCAATTTCTGTAAGTATAATTCTTTACATATTTAGTTTATTGCAATAGATATATTGCTTCGTCTTTTTGTTGTAGGTCTCACCATGTTCATTCTGAATCTGTATTTAATTTCGTTTTATTTTTTTTTTTATAATTGTAGAAACCTCAAGATCTTTTCAAAGAATCCATCGGCAATAACCGCTTCCTATCGGCAACCACCTACAAGGACGAATTGATGATACACATTCGTGAATACGACGAGGGCAAAGGAAAGCTCTATCCAACCAAGAAGGGCGTTTCATTCAACAAGACACGATGGGCAATATTCATCCGACAATTGGATGACATGGAACGAAGTGTGGATCTACTGAAGGCATCTCAACCAGTCGACTTTTATCGACACGTTGGAGGACGTTACTACGTTTCAATCTCCAAAGCTTTCCCATGTGTCAACATCCGTCGCTATTTCCTACCACCAAATGCCACCAAAGAGCGCCCAACACGAAGTGGTATCGCTCTGAAATTGGATGAATGGGACTTGCTACTCGTAAAAATTCGTGAACTACAGGATTCTTTGCCAGAACTTAAAACAGCGAAACCATGTTACTCGAGAGATGATCACGCGAATCAACTCGGTTATTTGAACTGTCTAGAGTGTAATCCGTTTGCACTTGGACTAGAAGCTAGTGAGTCGAAAGCCTAAGAACTTGACTGCTCTTCGCGAGTGGTTTAAAATAGAGAGCTACATAACTCGTTGTTAACTTTAATAAAGTTTATTGAAATGGAACATGTCTTCTTTTTTCGTGCTAGTTGTAGAATTGTGGATGTTAAGAGTAGTACACTTTCTGCTCCTTCGCTATTAGACTTTTCTTCTTCAGCTCGCTAACCTTTCTTACTTCTCAAATCATTAGGAGTTTGGCTGAAATGCTGAAAGCGAGAGGTCTTTTAGAATCTTAGAGCAACCGCCAAAGTATGAGTGTGTACATTATAAGAGTAATGACAAACACTGGCATGGTATATTCTCAATTTTTTTAAGCACAAACAAATCAGACTAATCAGCAAAAGAAATACAATCGAGTCTGATAAAACATGTTAGAAATAAGACTCACAGTTCTCCAATACTATATACTAAACAAATTTAATCGAATAAAACTAGCCTCATTAGCTGAAATAAGAGTCTCTTTTCAACGATACAAATTTAAATGAAGAAAACTAGAACAGTGCTATATCAACATGTCCATAAGCATAAGAATCAGTAGAATTCACCAAGAAACGCTTATCGTCGTAGGGAGAAAGAGCGGCCTTAGTAATTTCAAGAGTATGCAACTTGTGCTTGGTGCTTCGAATGACACAGAACTTAGCAGTTGTTGGCTGTTCATTGAAAATGCAAGCCTTATAATCAGCATGTCCTATTCTCTTAGAAACGAACGATTTCTTTACACCTTTGGCAGTTTTTTTCTCATGGTCATTAGACAGAAGCAGGCTATACATTTTTGAGCGAAGCCCAACAAACTCAGAAACTGCTACACCATTCGTTTCATCCTTGAACTTGCCTATCACCTTTGCGTTATTTCGGCTATAGAGGAAGTGTTCAGTGGGAAAGTCTGAGGTGTCGTATTCATCCTGCTGCTTTTGCATGTCCATATATACATCGTCAGTGGTCAGGTGATAACAGAGGCTATCGGTGTCGGTGAAAAGCAACCTAGCTCTATTCCCATATGTAGGTAAGATGACCTCATAGTGAAAGCTATACATTTTTAACTTTGAAAGGTCCAAAATGCACATGCCAGCATACAGTGGTTTGTTAAGATAGACGTTTGATTTAGTTAATTTGACAACGGTTAAATCTTCGTTTATAATTTGAAAGGACTGAAATGTCGGTCTTGCTATGAATCTCTTTGCACGTCTAGCATTTGTTACTAGACGAACATCCAAATACTTACGCTTCTGCTCCATAGTTTTCCCATACACAGAATTATTCATCAATTTGAAAAGGTCTTTCTCAAATGCAGATTTAGCAACTTGGCGTTTCGCTGTATTGAAATCTATGTATGGCTTCAACCAACGACTCTGTTGGAATTCTAGAATTTTATGAATTTTCTCAAGTTTCAGCCCCATTTTCAGATAGAATTGCAAATTTCGATAGTGAAGCACATAGTGTTTCTTTGGCATCAAATTTGGGACCAATTTCTCATTCTTCACATTAACATGGCAGCCTATCTTTTGAGAAACTGACTTTGCATATGGAGAGAGCATCTCCTGTGTAATGAAAAGCTTCTCGGGTGCCAACGGATAATCATTGTGCTTATCATGGAGATGTTGTGGATAGGCCATGTCAACTTCCAATAAATATCCTGTATTATCCTCAGTCAATTTAGAGTCCAAATCGAAATCATCAATTTCATCAGAATCAAGAAATCTGAACTCACCCGTTGGCAGAGGTTCACACATCGCAAATCCATAAAGATTATTACAGTCCAAGTAAGAAATAAAACTAGATGGCACATTCTGATCATACTGAGCTCCCATGTACTCATTATTGGCCTTAGCATATCTGCTTGAAATCTGACTCACGCCGCCGCGCATCCCTTTCTCAATGAACAAGTACATATCAGGGTCAGTGAGCAGTTCCAAAGAAACGCCAGTCATTTTGAGACAGGCATCAAAACTCAACCCAGGGCTGGAATAGTAATGCAATGGGTCCAACTTATAATAGCTCATGGCCATTGCTCTAAATTCCTCAAAAATGTCTGCCAGTAACACCACATCAGTTTGCAGATAGAGGTCGTGGTAGTCACGCATTGACTGCATATCAAATTTAGCCCATACCTTTTGCGCTTGTTCGTAATCACTTGAGCTAATGTTCTCTTCACTTAGGCTGCTGTAGAACTCATCCATTGCAGGGAGACTGGTTTCACTCATTCTTTCCTCACTATCCATAAATTCATAGGGGAATATTCCCTTTTGTAGAAGCAACTTGAATTTGTCTTCATCTGGATAAAGACGAGCCATATGCCGAAATTTAGAAGAGCCCTCCTTTGCCAAATTTTTAGTCAAAACATCGAGACTACAATTTAGAAACTGGAGCGAGTCCAAAAATCGTAACCCATGAATTTCAAAGGCCAGATATTTCTCCATATTTGTAGCTATGACAGAAATATCCTGCGAAGCAAAATGACGTGTCATATTACTCAAAATAATGTGACTGTCATATGAACGTAAATTGTGAAACAGAATTGGAATCACAAAGTTCGGACTCTTGTGTTTTTTAGATTTGGTCGGTTTTTTGAATTTGTATTTCAAATTACAATTTGAGCAGAGGGCTGATATAAAATTGCCAGTGATGTGACAGTGGTGCCTAACTTTATTTGAGGAGTTCAAATCAATGTTACAAGACGGACAGTTCAAACATGAATCAAAGCTGGCTTGTTGTAATTTGGTCAGTGGCTTCATTTTTTCATTTCTATTCAGAATTTTGGTTATTCTTGTCTGCTCGGTCTTTATGTGCTTAAAAAAGACATCCATCACATTCTCACCACTGTATACAAACGGTTTTTGGTCGTTGTATTGGTCGAATGAAGAAACAGTTAAACAGCAAAACCCACTAGGCTCATGATTATGCGTTATTTTCGTCGATTTGCCCTTCATTTCATCGGTTTTCTGAAGAAAGCATTCAAAATCAGCATAAATGACAAATGGCATTTGCATCTCATGTTGAGTGTTAGTAAATTCTAGTGTGTTCTTATCCTCAGATGGATATTTCAAAGTCTGAAGTCCGTGTGTGCCACATTCTGGCATATGAGCATGTTTGCCAGCAGCAGTTGCAAAACAGTGTAAACAAAATGGACATGGGAAAGATTTGCCATCATGCGAATTGCGCGAAGCCAAGAGTGCGGACAGATTACGTATGACTATATAATGACGCTTTTCCACATCACTCAGAAGTAACATATTAACAACATGCTTTCTATTTCTGTGAGGTGATGCATATAGGGGCACAAAAGATTTATCCTCTGAATTCGGATAGATAACATTAATAGCATAGTCTACATTGTTAAGTTCAAACTTGGGAATTTGATCGACAGTCGATTATAAGGATGATGAAGACAATGATGATGATGATTACGGTAGGTATAATGATTTCGATGATTATTGCGCAGATGATGATTTTTAGGATGGAGATGTTTTTCGTTTAAGATGACGGAATATGAGGGTAAAGCGAAAGAAGAAATTGTATCTTGGTTCATCAGTAGCACATGCCAATTGCTTCCAAAGTCGTTTTCTGCTGTTTCTGATCACATGCATAACTTAATGTTGTCCAGGGATCCTATACCGACACTGTATGAGATTTTATGTGGCAGCATGGCGGAGTTCTATATCCGACCGCTGAATACATGCATCACGGACAAAGATTGTTTCCTTGCCAGAGCTGATGAGCTGGTTTTCATTAGTGACTTTCCAGTGTTGCCAAGTGATATGAGTGGCCTAGCTGATACGGTCATGTGCTACAAGATTGAATCATGCGACGGGTATCCTGGTTTTGTTCGAGTACGAAGTACTGGAAACATGAATTATGATTGGAAACATAGAAAGTTTGAATTTAACCATATAGCTCGCCTAGACGGCTACATGTCACTAGATTTAGCCAACTGTGCATCTGAGTGTTTCGATCCTCTCAAAGGTTCAAAGACGTTTAGAAACACTGTTAGTGGCCCATCACTTAAGTTTCATCCACTGCGTGATGGTTACTGGGCAGTTGACCGTCCCTACCAAGTGGTGCCCTCAGTGCCTAGAGAAGCCCAAGATTGGCCAAAACGACCCAGAGATTACGGATGGCCAACAACTGATACAATTTCCGAAGTTCTACAGAATGGTTGTCACGTTGTTTACGTTCAACATCGGACGTGCAGCGACGATAAAAACCATCATCTACAATGGAGATTGTCATTTTCATTTGCGGAAGTCATTTTACTTCAGAGCTGGACTCAAATTCAGCAGATTATCTATCATTTGTTGAGATACTTCGCCAAGACAGAATTAATACAAAAAGATATTCCGAAGGAGGATGAGGTTCTCTGTCCGTATCATGTAAAGACGCTGATGTTATGGACTTGTGAAGAGATGTCACCACAATGGTGGAATTACTCTACTGTTGTTGCGATCTGTTGTATGTTGCTAAAAAAGCTTTCAAAATGGCTAAAGAGGAAATACTGTCCGAATTATTTTATTCCTGATGCAAACTTATTTAATAAGCAATGGAACCCCAAAATGTATGAAAAGATCGAAAGACAATTGAATAAATTCTGCAAATCTGACATTCTTTGTCATTGGTTCGTGGAAAATTACATACTATCATATATTCGCACACATTTGGGAAAAAGTCCATTGGAAGTAATACCAGATTTCCAATATTACATTTTGCCTCTCTTTGATAGTTGGAAAACTAGTGAGTTAGAATCGTTAGATTTCATGTTTTACCTCAAATTCAAAGATTGTACTCGTACTATTCGTTCCTAAATGGAAAATAGGGCCTGTGCAGGGATGAGGTTGCATTTCAAATATGCAAATTCTTTAAAAAATCATCATGAGGTACACGAGAACATGTCACATCTTCCAACAGTCGAGAACGTCTTATGTCACACAAATCACAACAATGTACTGTGTATTTTGCATACTGCATATAGCTTAGATTGCGGAGAAATTTCATGGACTAGCAGCCTATTCGTTGAATTTGTCATTGGAATTTCGACGCAACCTAAAATTCTAAGGTCTCAGTATCATAACTTTCCAAAAATTTACACAAATCAATGTAGTAGGTTTTATTTCCTGCGTGCTCAGGATCTCATGGAAAATTTAACTGGATCAAATAGCCGTTCAGAATTTCAGCTACTGGCTCTCATGTCAAAAGAGGATCTTCGAAAAGCTCTTTCCGCATCGTCTAAGTCAGGCTCCCCTAATTGCAAGTGTATTGTTCCTGCAGCTTTGGCCTATCTGGCTGTTCTCCATTTTGCCACAACAGAATACCAACAAGCAATGCGCTTCTGCTCGGAAATTCTCGTAAAAGAGACTTCTCAAGAAGATAAGGAAACTCTTAATGCGGGTTGTTTGTTGTTTATTGACGATATCGCAAAAATCGTTGGAATGTTTGTGCTTCACAAGAAGATTACTGACGATAATTTTCATTACATTGGCAGACGTCTTTATCTTGATCTGCGTCTTTCACCGGAGGTTTTTGCTTATTATTTAATTGCGCTATCTTCGAAAAGAGTATCCAAGCATTTAGATATTGATCACGATTTGCCAGAGTCATCATTTCCCATGGACAAATCTTTGAAAGCTTTACTAAGACCGAAATGCATTGTCACGATGAAATCAATTACTCATGCCGTCAGACAGATCGTTTATCGAAGAACAGATTCATTGACAGAAACGCAGACTGCAAGTGTGAATCCTCTGATAGTTAAGCCGACAGTAATTGAAATTCTAATGGTATATGCTTTAGAAAATATGACATCATTCTACAGTGTGATTCTCAAAGACTTTGGCATCCAGTGCAACACAATTGACTGCTATCGTGCCTTGTACCTTTACAAATATCGCCAATACGATGAATTGTTGCATTTATGTGAACAAATTCTTCATGAGCCTGATCTGCAGAGCGATTTGAAGGAGTTTGCATTTGCGAATGTTTTGTTGTTGCCACCGTTTGACTCTTTTTTCGATGGAGACGTACAATCGTTGCTTGGATTTCACACACTCGTTTATTATTTATCACCTCCGAATGACGATATGCCTAATTTAACTGACAAGCCAACGTTTGAGCAATTTTTTGGCCACTTTGTGTGCTCTAATGGGAAGAAACTCTTCGCCTCTCTTCGTGAACATTACTCCGTTAAATGTAATTATTTTATTGGAAGACATTTTCTTGCAAGATATTTGAAAGTCAGATGTTGTATCGACTGCGATCTTCCGCTAACAGAAGCATTGACTGAATTTGCAGCTATGAAAAGTAAACTGTCGTTTGAATACATCATTCGCAGATTTCTTCTACAAAAGCTTCGCATTATTAAAAACTAAAGCAAGAGCGTTATTATGAATGACCGAATTCTGCTTTCGTGTGAAAGGTGAGATGCGACGATAAAGACGATAAAGAATTAAACTTACTTATAAGGTATTTCTCATTATTCTCTTCCCTCAATGGGAAAAATGTAAATAACGAAGCTTAGAACGTGAAAAAAGAAGAGATAACATGGCACTTGGCTCTTCATTCAATATAGTTCTATTTCTCCAAGTCAGAGGCCGCTTATCTTGACGGATTAAAAATGAACAAAGAAATTATGTGCGAAACATTTGACTGAATACAACATGCTTGTTGTTTTAATGACTTTTAAAGTTTTTTTATGATATACCTGTTGTAAAATAAAGCTTTGCTAAAAGATAACGACGATTTTCTTTGGGACAATGAAGATAAGCATTATTAATGTAACAACTAACACAGAAAGGAAGAAAAACAATATAGCTAACACCCACCATGAGGCAGCGATTAGTGACTCAGGGTCAGGCTATGACAATGTTGACAGCGTTAATGCATGGTAGTAAATACAAGCTATCCAATGCCTTTTGCTTAACATCTAATAGTTGAATGTCATTTTTCACCCTACTGTAAAGGGTGAAATTCTTCAGCTTGGGTAGATTGCTTAATGCTTATAGCTATCATAAAAGCGGTTATGGCAGATTTCTTTAACAGAAAACTAGAGGAAGTATGTGTCATATCTGCCAAAAAGAGCGGGTTGATGATTTTTCTCCAACTGTCCAGCAAAGATGTCTTCCAATTCTGTCTAAATTCCCACGATTACACGTAATTATATAGCGCATTAGTAAAAAAGAATGAAAGCAGCTGTTTTCCAAAACATGGAGCTGTACGAATCCTCTTATAAAAGCACGAAACCTTCCCAACAACGCCAAGGCTAAGCATCAAACGTCCCTTAGTTTCAATGGACCACCCGCCTCCGCCATAACTAGCTGTATGAATCTGGATGAAATAGTAAATAAACATAGGTGCAAAATAGCGGTTTGTCGCTCTGAGGCATCCCAGATCCTATCGCTCGGTGGCAGAATTTGTCACCAAGGGTTGGCGTCACTGAAACAACTAACAAACACGTATATTTCATCCGAGCAGTGTCGTCAGAGGGTCGTCAGAGGGTCCTGATGAACTGTGCTCCAGAACATCCATGACCTGGTGAGCACCGAGATAGTAGCAGCAATAGATGCCCCATTGAATTCTCGGTTGGTTTGGTTTTTCCTGAAGGGCATCACTCCATCCTCGTCGTTGGCACACTCTTTGCCTTACGTAAAAGTCAGGTTTTCAACGCCGAAATGTTATAGAATAATATGCACACAATGTGCCAGTAGTCCTACATTTGCCCACTCAGTGGGGCGTCTGAGGATTTGTTTTCTCAGATGGAAGTGTAACCCTGCGGATCACTCAAGCACTCGTAATAGTAATCGTAAGCTCCAAACTTCTAAAGCGCCACTCGAAAGTCAAGCTCAGAGCACCAGAGCATATTTACGAACGCAGCGCTGACTCGTATTATGTGTCTTTCAAATCAGATTTTGCAACGCATTTTGCAGATCAAACACGGATTAAAAGCTTCTCTCCGTGCATTACATTCTATTGCCATCTAGCATAGGCTGAAGACATCACTTAATTTTTGCAACTTTTGTCTTTTACCCACTTGGGTCAACTTCAAGTGAACCATCTAGACCCACTCTGTTTTGTCTACCGCTTCGGTCAATTTTGTTGAAGCTGTCTTCTTCTTTCAATCTCGGCTATCTCGATTATCTCACTCTGTGAGAGGAAGAATCTTTGGTGGCTGCAGATGTTGATATCATCGGAAAGGAATCAAGGAATCTGGGTTTGCACCACAATAGCTCCGATTGTGAAGCAATTTGCAGTCCTCATTGGCGACTAAGTACAGTTTTCTGGACGAGTTGATTTCTGTTCGACTCCAGACTGCTCTTCTTCTTGGTGCCCACTTTCTAACGCAGACGCTATTGAGTAGAGTCTTAATTAAATACCGGTGCCTCAACTACCATTAACAATCTAAAATTAAGAGGATATCACAGGATACAATGCACTCAAGTTCGAGGATAATTGAGTTCACTCTTTCGACCTTTACAATGTAGGCCTAACGTTGAATGAGTTTTTATTAAAAGACCTTCTCATGCGTTCGTGTATGAGGAAATTAGGTCCATGATATCATCTCTAGTTAAGTTCAACGTGCGCACTCTTCTGCGTTCGAAATCGAAAATTGGTTTAGGGCGAAGTTAAAGGATATTATGACTGCCTGCTTTCTTCAACACTTCGGTGGACACAAATATTGCCTACTTAGGCCTAAACCTTAAATTTCTGTGACAAATTCGTTCTCCGCAATTGCTAAGATACATAGGCTTACTCAGGACGGGGACACAAGTTACTGTCGCACGAGTGTGCCGATATCAAATAGTTCGTCAATTTAGAGCTAAAGAAAAGAGTCGCCATTTTGTCTGCCTACATTTGTGGCCTTCTATCTGCATTTCCTTAGCAATAATCTTAGGCTATACAATCGCATAGCCATAATGTCACATGGGATTGATTATTGTAGGCTACTTAAAACATGAGCATCTCACCAGAGATGAGTGACAGTTTTTGTTTGGATTCTTAATCATAATTCACCATTTTTAATGGTAGACCAGGAGGCATAACACTAAAACCATTACCCTGTACCTAGACAGAGGATTTTGCAGTTCAATTGTGCGTCTCTAATTATATTCGGCTTGCTAGCCTCTGGCAACACTCAGGCGGGATTAGATGCATGTCATCTCTGCGGCGATGAAAGTGGATATAATTGTCGATTATGCGGGTATGACGTTGTGCAATTTCATCACAAAATGGCGTATGCGGGAATATAATATTATTTTATACATCGAGCAAAGTTTCTCAGTGATTGCAGATAATCAGCTGTAAACTGTCAAATTCATAAACATAGGCTTATTGCCTATAAGGGAAATAATTAGAGGTCTAAACAGGACGCTGGCACATCATTTTGTCCTTTTTTACAACATCCTAGCGGGTGAATTACTTTTCCAACCGGTGACCTAAGAATACTTTTATTTCCGAAAAGATTCCTCATCCTTCCGCGCATTTAAACAGCATAAAATACAACAGAGTTTAAGCAAATGCAGCTGCTTCTTCGTCAAATGCTGGAGGATTAGGAAAGCCGTATGAATTCTATTCTCAGAGGACGAACCCATTCTATAGTTAGCGCTCAGACACTGGCAGAGCTATAAGTAGGGTTAGACGAAAATCACGAAAACCGTGAATTTGGCGGTTGCCGCATATGCCGTGAATTTTAGCATTGCCATGATTTGTCACATAATGCTACACTTTTGTGTCGAAATACAGTCATAAATTTTTTTTGTTAAACATAACAAATTGGACCTAAAACATCATGAATAATGCAATAGCCAAGAACGAGGGCATTTTTAAACAACTGCCAGATTGCGTCAAACGTTTTTGCTAGTGAGATGTTTTATGAACACAATATGACTGCAAATTCGTGCCGTGAATTCACCGAGAAGTTGGCAATTTGTTTTAAAGTATGCCGTGATTTTTATTTTCACTTTTTGACAGTGATTTTCGCCTAGCCCTAGATATACGTATCCAGCACCCTTCACCTTTTATTTAGACCAGTGCTGTCCAACCCGCGGCCCGCGGGCCGCATGCGGCCCGCCGGCAGATTCTAAGTGGCCCGCCGCAGCTCGCTAAATATTTGCAATTTCTGTTAAAATGAAGTAAAAGATAGTTACTGGCCTACTTGCATAGCTATTCGTTCGTAACTTGGCTTATCATTTGACAATGTGTACACAAAATCCAGTTCCCAAGACGCATTCATTATAATAACTCCATCATTAATTATAATACAGTATTACAGTTAATAAATTTCAATAAATTTTCGTCGCTGCTTTTGTGTTTACTGGTGCGGCCCTCGGCTTCAAAAATTACTTCTTCGGTGGCCCGCGGTGTCAAAAAGGTTGGACAGCACTGATTTAGACCATCTATTAGCACTCAAGACAACAGAAGTGCAAGATTTTTATGCACCTCTGGCCTGTATTCCAAACCTGTGAGGGTGAAATAGTAAAACAGTTGTTTGACCCCATCTGACCCCAATTTAGTCTTATAGCTAAATTACATACTACAACAATAACCAAATTCTCAACCACCACCATAATATGGTATATATATGGAATAGGGTGGTTCTTAAAAATAAAAGTTTGAATCTACTGTTCGCCAAGGTTCCAATTGGTTCCATTCCATCCAGAAACATCACACAAAAAGTTGTATGAAAATGTTTTAATATTTAGGACTCGCACAACACCATCAAAGTTTTACCCCTTATCAAATATAGGAACACTCGAAAAGTAAGCATAATAGTTGCAATCAACCATGAAAAGTGAACATTTAAACCAGGAATAAATTCAACTGCCTGTAGTAGGTCCAGATTATAGCACAATGACATTTATTGCATGCCTGGTTACTAGTGATTACACTGATGAGTGATTAAAATTATTTATTAGAGTTATTATTATTATTGAGGAAATGGTAAAAATTTAATAACTTCTACAAATATGGGGAAATTCTGAAAATAACACATAATTTTATTCAGTTTTAAGAGCTCTTTCTAGCGGTATACTCAATGGCAGTTAATTAGTTTTCAATTAGAATATTTTACAAGATAACCTACAATTTTCTCGAAAAACGTTTTGTCTCGTAACTTTGGCCCTCTGGTGGGGGCGGAAGACATTAATATTTTTTTAAATTTTGAACAGTTTTTGATCCATGCCATTAGGCAACTTTTGGTTGCTATTACTTTTCGAATTTAGAATTTTTACATTTTTCCACTGCACCCTTTTGTGTATGCTTGTTCGAATAGATTTGTGGTTATCGGTCTCAGGAACTCACGGATCAAATACCACTAAAATGCCAATAAAAATAAATAATAAACAATCAACGAGGGCATAAACATTGTAGAAATTATCTTTTAGTTGTTGTGCTTAAGTAAAATCATCCAGCCTTTCTGTTTAAAACTAAACATAGGTCCAAAAATGCGAATCAAATACATTAACTCGAAATGACGAAAATTATTTGTAAAAATCAAAATTTCAAAGACGTTGTGCGAGTCCTAGATATTGTTCGATCTTGATAATTTTTGGGCTACATTACTTCTAAACCAATTGGCATGGAATGCCGGGTTGGCGAAAGTAAACAACTGAAGTTGAAAATGTTCCATTGGGGATGCGACCACTCTAATATGGAAGTATATATTGTTACGTGTCCCCCTGAATAAAGGCTCAAACAACTCGCTTCTAGTTTAAAAGGTATAATTCTCAACAAAATACAAAGTAAATTGTTACATTACACAACCGTAGAACAACGGTGGATGGCGGTTCGCTCTCTGTGTCGAACGAACACCAACGAAACAGAACTTCACTGCAGCAACAGGCTGACGACAAGAAGAACTCTTAAACGAACTTGAGAAGAACATCAACCGTGGAACTGACCACGAAAATAGCTTAACTATCGTGCAGAACAAAACACCCACAGGAAGACCTCAGGAAGAACTCGGACAAGACAAAAGCACGCCGGCCGTATTGTCAGAGTCTTCCTGAGGTCTTCCTGTGGGTGTTTTGTTCTGCACGATAGTAAAATCATTATTTACATTCCATAACTGGCAGACAAATAGCGGCAGACACACTTGCTGTCGTAAACAGCGTAGTGAGTGCGCAGCCAGTTTAATTATTTAATTTTGCCACCTCCTCTATTTATCACTCTTCAGGCTTTCTACGCCAAATTAAAGTCGCACCCCATAAAGAATTCCTACCTTCAACCATTCACTCTGCTTCCTTAAAATCTTTGTCTTCATGAAACCCGCCTTACCAGCTCCTCTGCCTCTTCTCTTCTCATCTCTCTGGAAACAGGACTTTTTCCTCCATTAGTACCATTGGAAAAACCTTTCTTACACGACACAGCGTTCGTGAATAAGCTGGTAAGTAATTTAAGTAGCGCTTTAGAAGTTCCAGTCTACAGTTACGATTACGATTACTGTTACACATACGCACTGAACAAAGTAAAGCCCCATCATATTCATATTTCAAAATGTAACGTCAACACTACTACTACTACTAGGCTACTACTATTCCTTTATTTTCACAAACTCGTTGACACAAACGCAATAAAGATTACAAAATCAACAGTTTAGATATCGATTAGACAAAAATAATAGTCGAATAGATAAGAGGGTTATGAATGTATTAGTGACTGAGACCTATTGCTAAAGAAAATGATTGTTTATCCTAATACACCATATTAAGTAGTAATAAGTACTCTAGGTATGAAATTTCTATCATCTCTAGCCGGCAGGGTGAAATCATGAGGCCGGGGTCGCAAATTATAATGACGAGTAATTAGGCTATTGGTGGAAACAGTGAACGTAGCACATGGAAATCGTTCCTTATCACTGCCTTTAGTAGTGCTGAGCATCTCAGTTACGCTTACGATTACTGCTACACACACGCACTGAACTAAGTAATTACCTCATATTCCACGATGTAACATCGTCATCTCAGCTTCTCTTTGCCTCTTTTCCGCAAACGCTTTAAGACCTTTTTGTACTTTTGTGTTAGGTCTGGAGCGCCTCTAATAAAGTGGCACTATATAAATGTGCAACTACCATTACCACTACGGAGCTGTCATTTATGCTTGCATGTATGTACGTGTGCTTGTATTTATGCATGCATGCTAGTGTCTGGATATTTATATGGTGCCTTTAGACACATTAAAGAACTTCGCAAGGGCGCATAGCTCGAAAATACATGACATTAGAGATAAAAAAGTATCTCTTGACCTCATTGTGATTAATTTTTTAAACCCATTTCACGATGTCGAGTGACCCATTTCCCGAGTAAACAATATGGCGAACAATGATAACGTGAAAAGTTTGAGTGGAACATTAAGCGATCATTTTTCATTTGAGGTAAATGCTGATGGAAAAGAAGAATAATTATAATGAATAATCGCATGTATGCATATGCCATGTATGGCATGCTTCACAAATAATTATTAAACTTCAGCGCCACAAAGTATAGCCTACTGTGGCGGTTATCCCTGATTTTCCCTCAGTTCGTTTTTCAGTTCGTCGCCCAGCCACAATTTGGCTGGCACAGTATTCAGTTCTTCTCCCAGTCATAATTTGGCTCGCCTAACCTCATTCGTTCGTAGTCGCTTGATTGCGCTTGCCCAACTACAATATGGCTGTCAGTTCGTTCCGACCTGCCTCCTATTGGCCGGCCCCTGTCCAAATAGCAATTCGCCTCTCACACTCGTAGTTTACGTGTCATGGTTTATTGCATAGTTAATCACAACTTTACTTCTGTTTTGAATCTATGAATACGAAGCCCATTTCACAATTATTTTCATATAGCTTCAAACGACCTGCAAATGACGTTGCTATTGCTTTGGAATGGATAACCCCTTTTATAAACAGATCGGGAGGTCCGCATGTTGCATGTTGGACAGCACTGCCCTAAACAAATGTCTTCTTTCTGCGATGGCCCATCCCCCGCAAAACAGTCTCGATACAAACTTGTTTGGTAAAATTAAGAGCTAAAGAAGATGGGTACCATTTTTAGACCTACATTTGTGACCCTTATTTGATATTTTCATAAACAAAATCTTCCCGTTTTTAATCGCATAAGTAGTTAAGTAAACCCCATTAGTAATCCCAATTTATGACGTCATCTTTTCTATATCCCACTAGTAATACCAGGTGTATCTCCCACCCCCTTTATGACGTCATCTCTTTGCTCTATAAGCATAATCTAGTCCAAGTACAGGTCAAAGGTCAAACGACCGCCTCAGGCAAAACAGACACACAGTAAATTTGGGCAAGGGTCCCTCTTCTTGGGTGGGGCGTGCGTGTGCCCCTCCCCCTCCCCTTCCAAGGAGGCAATTATTTTGTAATGGAAGCCAGAGCAGCCGGCCAATAGGAGGCCTCTACTTTATTTTCTCGTATAGTATAAAATGAGAATGCTATTTCATGCTTTAGTATATCGCTTGCCGAGCTCTTGCTTCACTCGATCGGTCTTATGACTCAAGCTCAGCTAGAATTCTTCAAGCTCGCCAAAATGACTTCAATTTCTGTAAGTATAATTCTTTACATATTTAGTTTATTGCAACACATATATTGTTTTTGCAGGTCTCATCATTTTCGTTCATATTAGGTATTTAATGTTTTCTTTTCATTTACTTTTATGTGTAGAAGCCTCAAGATCTTTTCAAAGAGTCCATCGGCAATAACCGCTTCCTATCTGCGACCACATACAAGGACGAACTGATGATACACATTCGTGAATACGACGAGTGCAAAGGAAGGCTCTATCCGACCAAGAAGGGTGTTTCGTTCAACAAAACGAGGTGGGCCATGTTCCTTCGTCAACTGGATGACATGGAACGAAGCGTGGATCTACTCAAGGCAAACCAACCAGTCGACTTTTATCGACACGTTGGAGGACGTTACTATGTTTCAATTTCCAAAGCCTTCCGCTGTGTCAACATCCGTCGCTATTTCCTGCCTCCAAATGCTGTCAAAGAACGCCCAACGAGAAGTGGTATTGCTCTGAAATTGGATGAATGGGACTTGCTACTCGTAAAGATTCGTGAACTACAGGAGTGTTTACCCGAACTTAAAACAGTGAAACCATGCTACTCGAGAGATGATCACGCGAATCAGTTGGGTTATTTGAACTGTATAGAATGTAATCCATTTGCACTTGGACTAGATGCTATTGACTCGAAGGCCTAAGAACTCGGCAGCTCTTCGCGAGTGCTTTAAAATAGAGAGCTACATAAATCGTTGTTAACTTTAATAAAGTTTACTGAAATGGATCATGTCGTCTTTTTCATGCTAGGAGTAGAAAATTGATGATGTTAAGTGTACTAGGCTTTGTGCATCTATTATATTTTTCTTCAGCTCGCTAACCATTCTTCTTCTTCTTCTTCTTCTGTCTTAAAGCTCAACAATTATTCATTAGGTGTTTGCTTGAAATAGGACTTTGCTTGAAATAGAGAAAGCAACTAATCTCATGGTGGTCGTTTAAATTCTTAGAGCAACAGCCAAAGAGTAATTGTGTTATAAGAGTAATGACAAACACAGACTTGGTATATTCACAATTTTTTAAGCAATTTTTTTTTTAAGCACAGACAAATCAGGGGAATCACCAAAGAAATACAACCGAGTCTGATAAAACAAGTTAGAAATAAGAGTCACTGTTCTACAATACTATACTAAACAAAGTTAATCGAATAAAACTAGTCACATTATCTGAAATAAGAGTCTCTTTTCAACAGTACAAATTTAAATGAATAAAACTAGAAGAGCGCAATATCAACATGTCCATACGCATAAGAATCAGTAGAATTGACCAAGAAACGCTTATCATCATACGGAGAAAGGGCGGCCTTAGTAATTTCAAGGGTGTGCAATTTGTGCTTGCTGCTTCGAATGACACAGAACTTAGAAGTTGTTGGATGTTCATTGAAAATACATTCCCTATAATCAGCATGACCAATTCTCTTAGAAACAAAAGATTTCTTTACCCCCTTGGCTGTTTTTTTCTCATGATTATCAGACAGAAGCAGACTATACATTTTTGAGCGAAGTCCAACAAACTCAGAAACTGCTACACCATTCGTTTCATCCTTAAACTTGCCTATCACCTTTGCGTTATTTCTGCTATAGAGGAAATGGTCAGTGGGAAAGTCTGAAGTGTCGTATTCGTCCTGCTGCTTTTGCATGTCCCTATATACATCGTCAGTGGTTATGTGATAGCAGAGACTATCTGTGTCAGTAAAAAGCAACCTAGCTCTATCTCCATAGGTAGGTAAGATGACCTCATAGTGAAAGCTATACATTTTTAACTTGGAAAGATCCAAAATGCACATGCCCGCATACAGTGGCTTATTCAGATAGACATTTGATTTCGTTAACTTGACAACCGTTAAATCGTCGTTTATAATTTGAAAGGACTGAAATGTAGGTCTGGCTATGAATCTCTTTGCCCGTCTAGCGTTTGTTACTAGACGAACGTCCAAATACTTACGCTTCTGCTCCAAAGTTTTCCCATACACAGAATTATTCATCAATTTGAACAGATCTTTCTCAAAAGCTGATTTGGCAACTTGGCGCTTCGCTGTATTGAAATCTATGTATGGTTTTAACCAGCGACTCTGTTGGAATTCTAGAATTTTGTAAATTTTCTCAAGTTTCATCCCCATTTTCAGATAGAATTGTAAATTGCGATAGTGAAGCACATAGTTTTTCTTTGGCATCAAATTTGGAACTAATTTCTCATTCTTCACATTAACATGACACCCAATCTTTTGAGAAACTGACTTTGCATATGGGGATAGCATATCCTCAGTAATTAAAAGCTTCTCGGGTGCCAACGGATAATCATTGTGCTTATCATGGAGATGCTGTGGATAAGCTAAGTCCACCTCCAACAAATAGCCTGTATTATCCTCAGCCAATTTAGAATCCAAATCAAAATCATCAATTTCATCAGAATCAAGAAATCTGAACTCACCAGTTGGCAGAGGTTCACACATCGCAAATCCATACAAATTATTACAATCCAGATAAGAAATAAAACTATTTGGCACATTCGGATCATACTGAGCTCCCATGTATTCATTATTGGCCTTAGCATATCTATGTGAAATCTGACTCACGCCGCCGCGCATCCCCTTCTCAATGAACAAGTACATATCAGGGTCAGTGAGCAGTTCCAAAGAGACGCCAGTCATTTTGAGACAGGCATCAAAACTCAACCCAGGGCTGGAATAGTAATGCAATGGGTCTAACTTATAATAGCTCATGGCCATTGCTCTAAACTCCTCAAAAATATCAGCCAGTAACACCACATCAGTTTGCAGATAGAGGTCGTGGTAGTCACGCATTGACTGCATATCAAATTTAGCCCATACCTTTTGCGCATGTTCGTAATCACTTGAGCTAATGTTCTCTTCACTTAGGCTGCTGTAGAACTCATCCATTGCAGGGAGACTAGTTTCACTCATTCTTTCCTCACTATCCATAAATTCATAGGGGAATATTCCCTTTTGTAGAAGCAAATTGAATTTGTCTTCATCTGGATAAAGACGAGCCGCGTGCCGAAATTTAGATGAGCCCTCCTTTGCCAAATTTTTAGTCAAAACATCAAGACTACAATTTAGAAACTGGAGCGAGTCCAAAAATCGTAAGCCATGAATTTCAAAGGCCAGATATTTTTCCATATTTGTCGCTATCACCGAAATGTCCTGTGAAGCAAAATGACGTGTCATATTACTCAAAATAATGTGACTGTCATATGAGCGTAAAGAGTGAAACAGAACTGGAATAACAAAGTTTGGAGTCTTGTGTTTTTTAGCCTTAGTCGGTTTCTTGAATTTGTACTTCAAATTACAATTTGAGCAGAGAGCAGATATAAAATTGCCTGTAATGTGACAGTGGTGCCTAACTTTATTCTTCGAATTCAGATCTACATTACAAGATGGACATTTCAAACAAGTATCAAAACTTGCCTGTTGTAATTTGCTCAATGGCTTCATCTTTTCATTTCTTTCAGAATTTTGTTTATTCTACACTGCTCGGTCTTTAAGTGCTTAAAAAAGACATCCATAACATTCTCACCACTGTATACAAACGGTTTTTGGTCGTTGTATTGATCGAATGAAGAAACAGTTAAACAGCAAAACCCACTAGGCTCATGATTATGCGTTATTTTCGTCGATTTGCCCTTCATTTCATCGGTTTTCTGAAGAAAGCATTCAAAATCAGCATAAATGACAAATGGCATTTGCATCTCATGTTGAGTGTTAGTAAATTCTAGTGTGTTCTTATCCTCAGATGGATATTTCAAAGTCTGAAGTCCGTGTGTGCCACATTCTGGCATATGAGCATGTTTGCCAGCAGCAGTTGCAAAACAGTGTAAACAAAATGGACATGGGAAAGATTTGCCATCATGCGAATTGCGCGAAGCCAAGAGTGCGGACAGATTACGTATGACTATATAATGACGCTTTTCCATGTCACTCAGAAGTAACATATTAACAACATGCTTTCTATTTCTGTGAGGTGATGCATAGAGGGGCACAAAAGATTTATCCTCTGAATTCGGATAGATAACATTAATAGCATAGTCTACATTGTTAAGTTCAAACTTGGGAATTTGATCGACAGTCAATGGAAATTTGAGTCCAGCAATGTTCAAATCTTTCATGTGACGCCTATATGGCGCGACTCGTTCGGCATTTTGCGATTTATAATTTGAAACAGCCAACGCACAATACAAGAAGCAGTAATCATCATCATTTTGGATGTTTAACGTGGCTTTCTTACTGTACACCCAGGATGGAGTTTTTATATGAGAATTTGCACCTATTGGTTCGTAGATGGCGCTACATAATTTCAAATTTTCTACTCCTATAATCTTCCACCCAGATCCTTCGTTGGTAAAAGCCTCAGTTAGCTCATCAAATCGAGCTATGGCTTCTTCCAACTGCGATTGGATTTGATAGGAATTCAACAGAATTGCCGGTTCGGACTTGAAGTACGCACACGTCTGGTTTTCTCCCTCTGTACTTTCTCGAAGAAAGTTCACGCTTAATGCCAGATTCCATTTTATTGGGCTAAAAATTTAAACATAATAAACGTCTATAAGAATAATGAACCTCAAGTATTGTTAAATGCAATTAAATTCTTGTGAAATGTATAGTGGGTCACTTACTTACTTAGTTATTTACTTACGCGCTTACTTACTCACTGCTTACTTACTTACTTACTCGCTTACTTACTTTACATACTTACATAGTTACTTACTCGCTTACTTACATGCTTACTTACTTACGTACTTACTAGCTTACTTACATGCTTACTCTGCGTGCTTACTTACTCAAGTGCTTACTTACTTAGTTGCTTGCTCGCTTACTCGCTTACTTACATGCTTACTTACATTCATAATATAAAATTATTGATGTGTGTAAGTATGTATGAGTGTGTCCATTGCAAATTTTAAGCTTATAAGTAAATGAGCCAATTTACCCCTCCTCGCTTAGAAGACGCTCCAGATTCGTCGAAATGTGGTTGCCATGTTGACGGACGAGCAATTCGACATCTATAGCGTCACTGGCAACGGCTAGGTCCTCTTCCATAAATGTGTTGTACACAGAGAGTCTGAGATTCGGATTGGCCAATTTTTGATGGCAGTTTATGCAAAACTGCAAGTCACGTCTGAAAAATTTCGATTGACGTCTCGAATCGCAGTTCGAACAGTGTCGTAGATCTTGGCATTTCGAACAGTATCCATCGACGGAGAGGTTGACACTCTTGGCGGCCCCACAGTTTTTGCACCTGCGACTCGGTTCTGTAACAAAATTTAAATGCAAACAGGCTTGTACTACAAGTCTACACATTTCTCTACTGATGATGTATTTTATTGTAGTGTGGTTGTGTTAAGTAATTGTCAGCGACCATTACAAGCATTCGATGCGAGAGATTATGAAAATTGAAATAGTCAATGTCAATGTGTTTGACAGGATGAAACACAAATCCAAAATTTAGCCGAGTTGAACACGTGCGAAATAATTTAAAAGCTTGTGTCTAATCTCTTGCAATTACACATGTATCCTCTCACACACACACACACACACACACACACACACACACACACACACACACACACACACACACACACGCTCATACACTCTCTCTCAATCACTCAAGCTTATACAATCACATAGTCTCATGCACTCATATGTCCTCACAAGCGCTCAATCTCCCACTGTCAGTGTAACACTCACAAATTTGCTTGCTATAGCGCAAACTTTCACATAAGTACAAACTAATTAAGCGAAGAAATTACATCTTCAGAAAAACCAGCTTACTTTGATTACCAATTTGCTGAGTATAGGCTCCAGAGGTTGAAGGCAGTGGGGTGAAAGTTGATCCACCTGCGGAGATTTGTGCTTCTGCTGCTGCCGCTGCTGCAGTAGGATCGATGATGGTACAATCCGAGCTGTGGTCTTCCACTGCTGACGGATTCTCATTGTTAGAGATGTAAAGAGCCTCATCGTCTGAGAGATGAGGTTCCATGTCCAAAGGAGCGTCTTCGTCCGATGAATTTCCATAAGTCTGGATCTGTTCCAGAGCAGAGGGCGTGTGTGGTACGACGAAACAGTCAGCGTCCATGTCTGAAAGAAATAAAATTGAGCTAATGAAACTATACGATTTACAAACAAGTGTTGCTCTACCTCCAAAAAAAAAAAAAAAAATGGACGCACACACACACACACACAGGCGCGCTTTCCAAACGTCCAGTCATTCTTATCTCATGTAGGCTCGCCCATACACATACACTCAGACAATTTCATGTACACTATTGCTATCGCTCTCTGGCTATAGCTCCAGCCAACGCACATGTACACACACACACACACACACACACACACACACACACACACACACACACACACAAGTGCTCTATCACTCACGCTCACGCATACACATGCAAACACACATTCACATACATTATCTCTATCTCTCGCTATAGGTCCGGTCAATGTGTAAGCAAACACATATGTAGGCAAACTCACTCACACTATCAATGTGTCGCCATAGCTCCGGCCAATGCATATGCACAGGTACACTCATTGAAAAAATGATAAAAATTGTATTTACCAGTGTTTTCACTTGGAAGAAGCGATATGGCATCCTGTGCCGGCGTGTCCACAAAGAATATACACCGAGTATCCTGCTCAGCTTGAGCTTGCGAAGCCACGCTGGTGTCGTCGAGTTTTAGTCTTTTCACTACAGGTTAAAACATTAAGTGTGTAAGAATCAAGGTATAATAGCCATTGCAAAATAATGCCAAAATAAGATGAAGAAATAAGATAAATGACAAGATTGCAATAGGTAGCCTAGAAGTCATACGCATAATATTATGTATTTGAGCGCCTCTGATTAGACTCCTTGGCGGAGCGCAGTATAAATGACAGAATGAATATGCCTAGCGTTGCAATTATAAAGACGTCAACGAATTCGTCCGAAATACAATTTGAAAGATGTAAGATTTCGTTAAAATTCATGTAATGTATATAAAATTTATGTCTATAGCATAAAAGCGATAAATGCCTCATATGAATATAAGAGTGAGTAAGATCGAATAGCTATGTATACCACACGTGTTTTCAGTTTCAGACTCAGCGAAGCGTTTTCCTTCCATGTCAGCCTCTATTCCTAGTACGTAATCGAGTAAATGACCATCCGAAATCGAGTCCCATTCCTCTTCTTGTTGTTCGCCCAAATAATTGGCTTCAGCTATTTCACATTGGGCTACCAGTTGAGAATCTCTAACATCTTCTTCACCCCATACTACGATAAATTAAAAATAAAACATATGTTTAACAACTTGTAATTATCATTGATTTCCATCAGAAATCGACTATTCTCCTCAATTAAGCTAACAGCAGAAATATAGTAATACTTTACTTACGATCGGAGCTCGGCTCGGCCATGGTCCCGCGTTGAAGTGAGTTTGCGTGTAGCGGAGAAGTGGTGCGTTTTATAATGAAGTAAGACACGGCACATGCAGTAACATTGAACTTTGCCAGCAGCCGTCTCTTCGCACTGGGTGCGCGTACACACTTGCGTGCAATTTCGACTTAGTTGAAGGCTATGGTGTAGTACAAGGCCGGGTGTCATTTGCCCTCCTGCAAAAGCAGAGGCGTTGGCTGGATGTGGGTAGCTATAACATTCTACTTCGCATTGGGTGCGCGTACACGCCTCCGTGCAATTTCGAGTTAGTAGAATGCTGATGCACGGATTGGTGGCCAGCGAAACCACAAGCGCCGCCTGCATGCGCCCACACAAGGCTGTGGACGTGTGCAAATTATAAACATCGTAGTCCAAATTTCGCTTTGGGTCTATGTTGTGCATTGATTCCTGTCGATTGCCTTCTTGGAAAACCACATGTGCTGCCCTGAGGCGCTCAGACAGCACTCTCAAATTATAAACATTGGAGTCCAAACTTCCTCTTAGTTCAAGTGGCTCCATCGATTCGTGTCAATTACTGTGATGGAAAAACAGATGGGCTGTGTGTGCGCGAGTGCACCCAATGCTCTCTGAAACGGACGTCTAATGCCAAGCAGCCAAATTGCGATAAATATAAACATTGTGCACTGTTGAATTGAGATTTGTGGCAGGCCTCCAATTGGTTGAGTGCACCCAAAATAATGGCATACTTGGATGGTGGAGGGGTCCAAATGAAGAGCGCCCCCTTGAAATGAACTTTGCCCAGCTTTAATGCCCGTCTGTTTTGCCCGAGGCAGTCATCTAATGCCAAGCAGCCAATTGCCATAAATATAAACATTGTGCACTGTTGAATGGAGATTTGTGGCCGGCCTCCAATTGGTTGAGTGCAACCAAAAATAATAGCAATTTTGGAAGGGGAGGGGTAGGCACACGCACGCCCCACCCAAGAAGAGGGACCCTTGCCCAAATTTACTGTGTGTCTGTTTTGCCTGAGGCGGTCGTTTGACCTTTGACCTGTACTTGGACTAGATTATGCTTATAGAGCAAAGAGATGACGTCATAAAGGGGGGTGGGAGATACACCTGGTATTACTAGTGGGATATAGAAAAGATGACGTCATAAATTGGGATTACTAATGGGGTTTACTTAACTACTCGCATAGCCGTTATCACATGGGCCTGATTTTAATACTGAAAATATGGGCATCTAGCCAATACTTTTTGGATGTTACTTTTTAGACTAATGAGCATAATAATCCATATAATCGTGGGGCTTTTTGTTAAATTAAATTTGTGCGTCTCAAATGACTGTGTTCGGCTAGTTAGCGTTCAAAGGCATCCGTTCAAAGGCTGAGATGCATAATGCATAATTATCTTGTCCGAGCCGATGAATGTACATTGTAGATATTATAGACTATGTGGGTCTGACGTTGGGCAATTCGGTTTCAAAATAGCCTATTTGTGAATAGTGGCCTATATTTAATTATACACGGAACTTGACGGAAGCAAGCTTCAGGATTTTGAAGATTGCATATTATTTGTCAAAATCAGAATTCTGTAGCAACTTCCATTGTGAGGAAGACAGCTAAGTAAGTAACCTACAGCGCTACATTTGATGCGTTTTAGTGTTGTTGAGTCGAGATTGCCTTATCGCTTTGGCTTATAATAATAATAATAATAATAATAATAATAATAATAATAATAATAATAATAATAATAATAATAATAATAATAATAATAATAATAATAATAATAATAATAATAATAATAATAATAATAATAATAATAATAAGAGATCATTGATACCTCAGTTAAAAAATAATAATAATAATAATAATAATAATAATAATAATAATAATAATAATAATAATAATAGTAATAATAATAATAATAATAATAATAATAATAATAATAATAATAATAATAATAATAATAATAATAATAATAATAATAACAATAATAAATGGCGTCATCATTAATATAGAAGTGATAATATATCAGCATCTTCATCATTATCATCAGCATCATCAATCATCATGTTCTTGTTCATCGCCATAATCATCATAAACGTCATAATGTCAGTATTATCAACCTTATGATCATAATGGTGGCGGTGGGTGGAGGCGACGGTGGTGGTTGTGATAATGATGATTATGAGGATGATTAACGTTGTTGATGTTTGTTCTCAATTAGGATGACGGAATATGAATATTAGGATAAATTGAATAAAGAACTGGTATCAGCACTCATCGTTAGCACATGCCAATTGCTTCCAAAGTCGTCATCTGCTGTATCTGATCACATGCATAACTTAAACATGTCCACGGAACCAACACAAAAGAAATATTCAATTTTGTGTGGCAGCTTTGCGGAGTTCTATATCCGACCGCTGAATCCATGCATCGCCGACATTGATTTCTTAATATGCGACGCTGATATTCTGGCTTTCAGTGATGACTTTCCGGTGTTACCAACTGATATGAGTGGCCTAGCCGATATAATTGTGTGCTGTAAAATTGAATCATACCATACGTATCCAGGTTTTGTTCGCTTACGATTTTTAGGGGAAATGAACTACAATTGGAAATATAAAAAGTACAAACTTAGACATATAGGTCATACAAAACCCTACTTCATGAGTTATAATATGGATACTTCTGGAACTTGGTATTTCACTAGTACACGCATTATAAGCACGCGACAAAGCATTGTTAATGGTCCTGCAGTTTTATGTAAACCAGACGATGATGATGATGAAGACTGTTTTGGAACTGATAGCGTTGGGAGCGTGTGGTGCCCTCAGTGGCCTGCAGTAGCCAGATATTGGCCTCTTCGAAACAGAAATTACGGATGGCCAACACTTGCTACAATCTACAAAGTTGTACAACATGGTTGTCATGTTGTTTATGTCCAGCATCGTTCTTGCAGAGATGATAAACGACAGTGTAGATTATCATTTTCATTCGCTGAAGTAATTTTACTTCAGAGTTGGACTAAACTTCAGCAGAGTGTCTACCATTTGCTGAGATTCTTTGCTAAAAGAGAATTGATACAAAAGAATTGTCCATAGGAAGATGAGGTTATTTGTTCTTATCATTTAAAGACGCTGATGTTATGGACATGCGAAGAAATGCCGCCAGAATGGTGGAATTCCAAATCAGTTTTTGCGATCTGCTGTGACTTACTGCGAAAACTTTCTGACTGGTTAAAGAGGAGACACTGTCGGAACTATTTTATCGCTGAAGCAAATTTATTTTATAAGCAATGGAACCCCAAAATGTGTGAAAAGAGCGAAACGCAATTGAAAAAATTCGGCAAATCTAGCATTCTTTGCCATTGGTTTTTGGAAAATTACATACGACTATTCACTCGAAAATATCTCAATGTTAAAGTAGATATTAACGGAAGAAAAATAACGTCGCATTTTGTGGATGATTTGCTAAATCTCTTCGAATTTCGTAAAGCCAAAGTATCAGAAGCATTGAATCGGATGCTTTATTCCAGATTATCACTTTCTCATCAGACCTGTCGTTTTGCATTTAAGCTTGGGTTAAGTGCAGGACTGCGTCAGCGATTCAACATAGGATGTGATTTAAAAAGACATGATGCGAAAACAGCCGATAGTATGTCATGTCTTCCAACAATTGAGAACGATTTATGGCTTACGTACTATGAAAACGCACTGCATATTTTGCATGCAGCATATGGAATAGGTTTCGGAGAGATTTCATGGGAAAGCAATCTCTTCATGGAATTCATAAAAACAATTTCGATGCAACCTAAAATTGTACGGTCTGAGTATCATAACTTTCCGAAAACGTACACTGAACAAAGTAGTAGGTTTCACTACCTACGTGCTCATGATCTCATGCAAAATTTAACTGGATCAAATGGCCGTTCAGAATTTCAGCTGGTGTCTGCCAAGTCAAAAGAGTCTCTAAGAAAAGCTTTAGAGTTTTACGATTCGAAATCGAAAGTCATTGCTCCTGCTGTTTTGGCCTATCTGGCTGCTCTCCATTTTGCCACATCAGAATACCAGTTAGCAATGCGCTTCTGCTTCTCAATCCTCGTTGATCAGACTTATCAGAAGGATCAGCAAACACTTAATGCAGGCTGTTTGCTGTTTATTGACGACATCGCCAGAGTCGTTGGATTGTTTGTGCTTCACAAGAAGATTACTGACTATAATCTTCATTACTTTGGTAGACAGCTTTATCTCGACCTGCGCCTTTCACCAGAGATGTTTGCTCACTATTTAACAGTACTATCGGCAGAAAGAATCTCCAAAAATTTAGACTTGCCACGTCATTTTCCAGAATCAGCATTTGCTATTGACGAATATTTGAAGGTTTTATTAAGACCGAAATGTATTGCTTCGTCGAAGTCAGGTGCTCATTCTGGTGCTGCCAGAGCGATCATTTATCGCAGAACAGATTCATTGACGGAGATCGAAGTAACAGCTGCAGATCCTTGTATTGTCAAAGAAACAGTAATTGACCTACTACTGGAATATGCTTTAGAAACTATGTCATTATTCCAGAGTATGTTCCGTAAAGACTTCAGATTCCAATGCAACACAGTTGACTGCTATCGTGCTTTGTACCTTTTCAAATGTCGTCAATACGATGAAATGATGCATTTATGTGAAAGAATTCTTCGCGAGCCCGATTTGCAGAACGATTGGAAGGAGCTTGCTCCAGCGAATGTGTTGGTGACACCACCGTTTGACTCTTTTTTCGATAAAGATGTTCAGTCTTTACTTGGATTTCACACACTCTTTTATTATTCGTCACCTCTGAACGACGAAATTCGGAAATTTAAGCTAACTGCCAAATCAACGTTTGCGCATTGGTTTGCCGTACAAGTGTACTTTTATGGGATGCCGCTCTCAACATTTGTTTCGAATCTAAACTTCACTAAATGTTATTATTTCCTTGGAAGACATTTTCTGTCTGAATTTGCTGTTCAGAAAACTAATTTTCATTTTGAACACATCATTCGCAGATTTCTTCTGCAAAAGCTTCGTATTATGAAGAAATAATTCAAGAGTTTTGTCGTATCAATGAATGCAATATTCAGTTTTCGTGTGAATTTGTTTGTTTGTTATGTGTACTGCTGAAAACTGAAGCCGCTTAGACTATCTGAAGATACAGGCATTTTACTATGAAAATGTATGAAATACAATGTATGTTTTTCTAAGTGACTGAGATTCTGAGAAAGTCCAAACAATGAAACAATGAGACAGTAAGACTGCTGTACCCGTTTTCCAACGCACTCTAACTGAAATACTGCTGCTACGTAGGAAATCAATTTTATCACCACAAGCAATATTAGCCATGAAATATTTCATGACGTAATAATATATCGACTTAACACTTTTGTGCCAATAAATCAATTCAATTCAAATCATAAGTTTTATTGATCACCAAATACAAATTCATGTTCACTTGTTGAACTGGTTAATGGTGTGTCAAAGGGTACACCCAAAAGCGACAATATTGTTCCTCTGGCAGGGTCGCCCTTTTCTCATTACTATTTTTATATACAGTAGCACTGACTGTCAAAGCATGAATCAAAACCAATAGAACAATGAGCCAGGTGTATATGTACAAGATGATGCTTGTACAGTAGTTTAAACTATTGCATGCAGACCAATGAATTATACATATCAACCATTCATCATAATAATGTTACACACACATTAATTCCGCCAAAAAACGTTTTAGCTGCGTTTTAAAATGGTGTACAGTAGGCAGGGAAGTTAACTCAGCGGGCACCGAATTACACAGAGTAGGGCCTACTGCAGGTCCACGAACCAAAGTAGAAAACTGCCTTATATTTGTGCGAGCGTAACATGTGCGATATTTACTGCAAGATCTGGTATAGTGATCATGTATTTCCAGGTTCATGTAGAAATACCTATGAAAATTTGCAGGTATCAGCTTCGTTTGAAATTTATTCATAAACATACAAATCTGCAGTTTACTAATCAAATCAAATGTCAGTATTCCTAGACTGACAAACATAGGGTCGTTTACAAAATAATGGTGCGAATAACGCCCGTTTGTCTTGCATTCATCATTTTGCTGCTAAAGTCGGTCCAATTTCTGTAAAGAAATTATTAAATTATTAAATTTTAAACTGATTCATGAGTAATCCATAAAGTCTTTTAGAAGATTCTGGATTCTTTCCCAATAAGGCCATAGCAAGGAGGCACTGGCTCACAGTTGGTCAGTACATAATTGAACTGTTTCATTTAACTTCATTAGTGCCATCAATGACCTGTTAGCAGCAGTTAGCTTTAATTCCAAAATTATTAATGCATTCTTAATCTTTAGATGAAGACTTGTTTTAAGTTATGTTCCTCAATTGCAGTGTCACTTGTAGGACATGAAACTCATATGATAATGAATCCCAGTGTTCCCATATTGAAGTCTTATACTCTGCTCAATAAAACCTTGTGTAGGACTTACGAAACCCATATAGAAATTTTGCAATGTGGGCTGCTCTATCTGTCCTACATGAAAAGTAGTAGTTGCTGTAGTTTCTGTTTGTTGTGTTTTATGTAAATTTAGAAAGGTGTCGTTTGGGTTGAGAATTGGAGATGGAGGATCAGATGAGTTAGGAGTGGAATTCTCGAGGAGGATAAATCCGAGAAATGTCGAGGGGTGTCATCTGTTCTGCCAAACGCTTTCGAAACACTCAGTCTTAATAATTATTATTTGTGTCAGGTTTGATTCCATCAGTGATAAATGATAAGGCCATCTTCTTGCGGATGTCGGATATCATACGAGTCATTGGTGGTTTCATTTAAAAGTTAACTCATCGGCTAAACTGTTCTAACACCCGGTCAAACGGGGTGCGATGGAAAAGGATCTCCCACGATCAGTTAATTGAAAATCGACAGTATCATGCCTACAGTCGCTATAGAAAAACATTAGCATTTATCGTTTTAATTAATTTTATTCGTATTTCATATATTTCATATATTTTTCTTTCAATTGGTTCTTTAGTTTAATAACGAGCAACGTCCCTTGTATTAAACCACAATGTTGCGACTATTTCTACACTACTTTAATTTTTTTAAATTGTCAAAGGCCTACGAAAATCAGCAGTTTTTCACATTTTAAGTCATTTTGTCATCTAATGGCGATAACCCGAAGAAAAGGTTCATTGTGCTCTTGGGTGGCGCGGCATCCTGGTTGGGAAAATCTGGCCTAGGCGCATTTCCAGTGAAACGCAGGATAAATTAATAAATCCCAAGTCTAGGTTTCTAAGGAGCACTGTACTCTAGTGGTTAGCATGTTGGACCGTTTACGGAGAGGTCGGGGGTTTAAATCTCTGCCAGGGCAGAACTTTGTTTCGGAATTTCTGTTCCACGTGTACGTCTTCCCAATTCACCTTAAAATTAATGAATACATTGACGGAGATGAGACTTCGAAGCAGAAGTCGACCTCAGAATCCAAACCAAAACTTTATACATATATGGCTGCCTATCACGTAAGCCTATGGAACTGCTTCTTCTCCTAATTTGGGCTTTATGTCCAGGTTCCTAATAATATAGGGCCCATGATTGAACCAATTCCATTGTCGTGTTCTTCATTTGATATCCAGGACTTTATCAGATCCGCTTACTATCCAATTTCAGCGTTTTACGAGGTTTGAGAATAATGCTGGAAATAACAACTCGATAGGAACAAAACCAAACAAAATGATTATTATTGCTATACGGTAAGTTATGTACACATACTGAGCTGTCATACAATTTGCAAACTGCAAATCTAAATAATAATTACAAAATCAAAGAATGAAAAGACCAACTGAAGTTTTATTAAGTACCAGTACCGATGGTAGATCCCAAAGGGATGGGTGGAGGGTTTCGCGGTGGATGAGGGCGTCGTATCAGAGACCTGGCGATGAGGCGAAGACGATGAAGCTCGTGCCATGCGAAGACTCACAATGGCGACAATAGTTACGACGGCTTCTCAGAAGGATGAGTTCTCTCACGAAGCAAACATTGCCTGGTGGCGATGAGAAGAAGGCGAGATCTCCTCCCCCGATGAGTTGATCAGTTTTGAACGACGAAGGCAGACAGAGTCCCACACTCTCGGCTCCCCTTTCCCGACCTGTATGTCTTGGACGACACAAACAAACTCTGCATTCGACTGTCAACTCCGAAGTATAAACTTTTCTAACTGAGTCTCTCTGCTCAGACATTCCGAAGACTGACGAAAACTCGCCTCCTGGCACTGTAATCACTGACTTCTGCTGACCTTGTCTCCCATAGCCCCATTCTGAGTTTGATTCAGGTTCTGTTTGATCCTGTGCGGTCGTGTTGGCTAAACAGTACATCCGTCCTTCTAGTAATAATCACTGAAAGCCGAGCTCACTCAAACTCCACAACAGTCGAAGGATAATAATGCTCCGCTGTATGTGTTGCAGAAGTGGTTTTCATACGCTTATAATGTTTAATTATTATACAAGCATGTACATGTAGTGTAAAAATAACTAAATTCTATCCCAAAATACATGCAAAATTATTAACAGAGCGAAAGTAATAACGCAGATATTTTTGGAACTGTGGGCACAATTAAGGTACAAAACGTAAAAGCATACAGTTCAATGTATAAAATCTAATCATTCCGGGGTATATTCGGTGGACATGCCAAATGCATACAGGGATGTAGATTGTAGAGGGTGTACTTGCAACAAGTCCAATATCTAATATAAACTTACATTTTTAAAAAGACTCTATAATATTAGTCAGTATATTAAACTAACCAGTGAAACGTAAATGCAATGGAGCAACATAAATAATTGTGGTTCTACGATAACTAACTTCTATTTTCCTACACAAATCTCATACAGTGCGTGAAATTTTTAAACAAAGGGAAGAAAAAATGTCATTATAAATGTAACTGCAGCAAAAGCATGTAAATGCATTTTCAGAAATTTTAAGAGTCTAATCAAATGTAATTACTTCTAATAGCACTGTTTTAACAATGCGAAAGACATCAGTCGATAATCGCTTCTATTCAAATTCCAATCAAAAATCCCAAGGCTTTAGAGAAGCCAGTAAAAAATCCGACAGAAAAACCAGAAACAGTCGACGGTACTAGGAATGCAGTTGAAAGAAATGAGTTCTACTAAATTTTGACCTAAGTAAAATAAAAGAATTGACCGGACGAATTGTATAGGGCAGCGAAGTCCAAAGCTTCACAGTAGCGACCGAGAAAGCCTCAACAATATATTTGGGTGCGAGGCACAACAAGAATAATAATAATAATGATAATGATAATGATAATAAAAATAATATAATAATAATAATTCACACGCATCCACCACATTATAGTTTCGACATAAACAGTTAGTTTCTACTTTCGAAATCGAGTTGGCATAGGGCGGCGACGTTAACGGGTACTTTAATATCCGGCTTTCGTGAACACTTTTGAAAGCTAATTACAAATTACCTACTTAGAAACCTTCTTGACTAGACATAAACTAATGATTAAGACTCGTTTTCTTTGCAGATGTCAAGTGTCTTGTTTAGGGCGAATTCACACGCATCCACCACATAATAGTTTCGACATGAACTAGTTTCGCAAACTTAAAAGAGAAAGAAGATGGTCACCATATCTTAGATCTATATTTCAGCATTTCATTATCAAGATCTCCCAGCTTTTAATCTGATAGCCATAATCTCGCACGGGGTAGATCATTTATCTTAATAAAACGGAATATAGCCAACTAGTAATTGATTTCTTTGTTTTTTACCATACTTTAATGGTAGACCAGGAAACATAATATTATATCCGTTTAACGCCCTTTACCATCACGGGGAGTTTTTCTGTGGGCGACTAATAGTGTGTTTAAAATAATTATCTTTCAGTTTGCTGGCGTCAATCGGTACAAAGGCGGCTGAAGGGCGTTTCTGTCTGTCCCGATACCTGTGAATATTGTCGCATATGAGACTATGACGTCTGGCAATTAATCTCAAAATAGCTTATCTGGGAATATCATCATAAAAATAGTATGTTCGGGGTGACTTTGTGTGGCAACCATCTTGATCAACCAAGTTGCTCTTTATTTTACTGGAGTAGTTTTAGAGTTGTATTATGCCGAAAGGTGAGAACTCTTCAAGACTTATTTTTTGTACTTAGATCGACTTTGGTAATACCGCTTACATTTACATTTCCTCTTCTAACATCAAGAAGATTCATTCTGTTCTGAAAGCCGCCGATCGCCTTATAGGTGGTGGCATCCCAAGGTTTGCCCATAATTTTATATCTACTTTCATTCGGGACTCCTTTTATTGGCAGCCTGTCTATTAACGCAGACTCTTTAAGATTCTTTCCATCGTTCGTAGCTGCTTTGAATGTTCTGCTTAGCTCAGCGATATTTTACACTATGATCTCCTCTCTGCCTAGCCAGGTTTCCCTTCGGACGGCTGCCCGTGGCCTCCAAGTGGTTCTCCGTATGCCCACCGCTATGGTCCTGTCCAGAAGTTTTCTTTTGTCGACCCATCCAGCTGGATCTTCTCCCTCAGGATCGGTGACAATAGCTCCGTAGTCGCTCTGCTCCTCAGATCCGCCAGCGCCTGAAAACTTCCGTGTTTGTCGAACTGTGAGCGCTAAAAAAGATTTGGCACTTGATAACCATAATTGTGTTCCATCTGCTGTCGCTAATGATGATGACGATGATGATGATGATGACGATGATGATGACAATGATGATGATGATGACTACTACAATAACGATGATGATGGTTAACAGAATAATAAAAGTAAGAACAACAAACAAAACAACCACAACAACAATAATAATGATAATGATAATAATAAATAATAATAATAATAATAATAATAATAACAACAACAACAACAACAATAATGAAGGATTTTTAGGATGGAGATGTTTTTCATTTAGGATGACAGAATATACGGATAATTCGAATGAAGAAATGGCATCTGCATTCATCGTTAGCACATGTCAGTTACTCCCAAAGTCGATTTCTGTTGACTCGGATTCCATGCATGACTTAATGGCGACATCGCTCCCTGATCAAACAGATTATTTGATTTTGTGTGGCAGCGCTGGGGAGTTCTATATCCGACCTGTGAATACATGCATTGGCGACACTGATTTCTTAAACGCCACAGCGACTGAGCTGGCCTTCAGCGGCGACTTTCCAGTCTTGCCAAGTGATGTGAGTGGCCTGGTCGATACGATCTATTGCTTCAAAATTGAATCATACCCGAAGTATCCAGGTTTTGTTCGATTACGATTTTGGGTTGAAATGACCTATAATTGGAAATATAAAAAGTATGAAGAAAAGCATACAGGTCGTACAAATATAACCTGCTTGATTCAAGATATGAATATTTTCCCAAAGCATTATTTCCCTTGTCCACGCGTAAGAAACACCTTGCCAAATGTTATCTGTGGTCCAGCAATTAAATGTCGAAGAGGCGCTGGTGATATTCTGCCAAGTGACATAGTCAGTAGCGTGTGGTGTCTTCAATGGCCTAATGAAGCCCAAGGTTGGCTTCATAGACCTAGGAATAACGGATGGCCGACCATTGATGCAATCGCGGAAGTTAAACACAATGGTTGTCATTGTGTCTACGTTCAGCATCGTTCTTGCAGAGAAGATAAACAACAGTGGAGATTTTCATTTTCAATTGCGGAGATAATTTTGCTTCAAACTTGGACTAATGTTCAGCAGATTGTCTATCATTTGCTGCGATTCTTCGCCAAGAGGGAATTAATACAAAAGGATTGTCCAAAGGAAGATGAGGTCCTCTGTCCGTATCATTTAAAGACTCTGATGTTATGGACTTGTGAAGAGATGTCTCCGGAATGGTGGAATTCCTCTTCTGTTATTGCGATCTGCTGTGGGTTGCTACGAAAGCTTTCAGAATGGCTGAAGAGGCAATACTGCCCGAACTATTTTATTCCTGAGGCAAATTTATTTCATAAGCCATCGAACTCCACGGTGTTTGAATTAACTGAAAGACGACTAAATGAATTCTGTAGTCCTGGAATTCTTTGTAATTGGTTCATAGAAAATTACATACTGCTATTCATTCGAAGACATTTCAAGCTCAAGAGCACAATGGAAGAAACACATTTTGCAAAGTACATGGTGCCTATCTTTGAATTTTGGAAAGTGAGTGAATTAAGATCATTGGATTTAGGTCTACTATATTTTTTCACATTTAGTTACTTTCATAAGAACAGTCGTGTTCTAATAAAAAACGGGTTCAGTTCAGGACTGCGCCTTATATTCAAAGTTGGCTATAATTCAAGATGTCATAAGCCAAAAACAGAGAGTATATTAATAGATCTTCCAACAATACAGACCGTCTCATGTTTCACGCACTATGATATCCTACTGTTGGTTTTGCATACTGCATATGGTTTAGGCTTCGGAGAGATTTCATGGGATGGCAGTCTCTTTACTGAAGTTGTCAACGCAATTTCAATGCAACCTAAAATAATTAGGTCGCAGTATCATAACTTTCCGAAATCGCGCACTGCACAAAGAAGTCGGTTTCAATTTCTACGTGCTCAGAGTCTCATGCAAAATTTAACAGGATCAAATAGCCGTCCAGAATATCAACTACTGTCTCTCATGTCAAAAACATTTCTTAGAAAAGCTCTTGAATACGACGACTATGAATCGAACGGCATTGTCCCTGCAGCTTTGGCCTATCTGGCTGCTCTCCATTTTGCCACATCAGAATACCAGCAAGCGATAAGCGCCTGCTTGGCAGTTCTCTCAGATCAGACTTCTCAAGAGGAAACACTGAATGCAGGTTGTTTGTTGTTTATTGATGACGTCGCAAGAATCGTTGGATTGTTTGTGCTTCACAAGAAGGTTGCTGACAATAATCTTAATTACATTGGACGGCGGCTTTATTTTAATCTGCGTCTTTCAACAGAGGTGTTTGCTTATTATCTAGCTGTATTGTCTTCTGAAAGAACATCCAGACATCTAAATTTTCATCATGATTTGCCAAATTCAGCATTTCCCATGGACGATTATTTAAAGGCTTTAATAAAGCCCAACTGTATGTTTTTGATGAAGTCAGGTGCTCATTTATATGCACCGAAAGAGATCGTTTATCGAAGGACATATTCGCTGACAGAAACCGAGGCTTCGACAGTTAAAGACACAGTAATTGGGATTCTTATGGAATATGCTCTAGAAAATATGACATCATTTTACAGAGTCATTCACAAAGACTTTGGCATCAAGTGCAACACAATTGACTGTTATCGTGCTTTGTATCTTTACAAGTGTCGTCAGCATGATGATGTTTTGCATTTATGTGAACAAATTCTTCATGAGCCTGACCTGCAGTGCGATTTGAAGGAGTTTGCATTAGCGAATGTTTTGGTGATACCACCTCTTGACTCTTTTTTTGACGGAGACGTACAGTCTTTGCTTGGATTTCACACACTCTTTCATTACTTATCTCCTCAGAATGACGACATGGGGAAAGTTGAGTTAACCGACGAATCAACGTTTGCACAATGGTTTGCCCGAGATGTGTACTTTGACAAGGCTGAACTCTTGGAATCCCTTAGATGGTCTTACGGGACGAAATGCTACTATTTTCTTGGAAGACATTTTCTTGGAAGATATTTGAAAGTCAGATGTTGTATCGACTTGAATCTTCCGTATGCAGAAACATTGGCTGAATTTGCTGCTCATGAAGCTATTCTTCCGTTTGAGCTCATCATTCGCACGTTTCTTCTTCAGAAACTTTGTTTTATTAAACAATAACTCAACACTCAACAGTTTAATTGTATCAGTGATCAAATTCGGTTTTCATGTAAACTTTACTTTCAATGATTGATGATTCAGGTTATGTATGATCAACTTTCAAGGCTAACAATTTTTGTACTACTTACTGTGACATTTTACTCAGCGAAATAAGCGATGTCTGAACTTGAACATGATCATTTTTATTCATTCATGCATTGACAGCGAAGAAGAGACAATTCACTTTCTGTAACTTTTTAATCTTGACGAAATGAACAACGTGTAAATTTGAACATAGTTTCATTTTAAATGGACGATTTCTTTCGACTATCGCAACCAGCATGACTGTATTGAGAGCCAAGCAGCGCAGGCAAGTTGGTTTTTTAGTCCGGCTGAGCTGCATAAGGTTCACCAGCACTCACTGAAGTTTTCAGTATGGATCGGAGCAGAGAGGATTTTCAGACAGCAACAGCCTTCAACGCAAAATGACTGTAGAGTCGACGAATCCTGAATGTGATTATGGCGACTATATAAGTGACGATGACAACAACGACGATGATTAGATTACCTACTACCCCAGCCATCATCATAACCACCCTCATCATCATCATCGTCGTCGTCGTCGTCATAAAATAGAATGCATTTAATGGTCTAGGACGCGTAAACAAAAGCAAAGACAAAGCTTATCTCATTAAAAGTCTTAAGAAACTCTATTTTGGCCAAAAAGTTAACGTTAATACTTTATGAAACTTTAAGATGGTCATTCGCCTTAGCATTAGGCTTAATAGTTATTGTTACTTATTTTTAAATGGTTATTTGTAAAGTACTGCAGTCAATATTAAGTCTGGCAGTATAGCACAAAAGATTTATACATTGATGGCCTGGGCAAATTTAATCTCCGCATTAATTAAAACCAATGCAGTTTTTTCTCCCTTTCTTACTCGCCCTCTTCTCATCTGTCTCGCTGGCTGCCTGTATGTCTGTCTTTGTGTGTCTGTCTGTGTCGGTCTGTCTCTACCTGCCTGTCTGTATGTGTGTATGTGTTGTATGACTTTGTCTGTCTTACACTGCCTGTCTATGTCTATCTGTGTGTCTGTCTGTCTCTGACTTTATCTATCTTACGCTGTCTGCCTATATCTATAGAAGTGACGATGACAACAACGCCGATGATTAGATTAACTACTACCCCTACGCCTGCCTGTCTTTCTGTCTTCTTCTCTGCCTCTATGCGTCTGACTCTGTGTCTGCCTGTCTCTGTCTAATCTAATCTTATTTACAATAAGCATGACTTCTATAATAGCGCCGCAGTGTTACCAGTCCTTGGTCGCCTCGAGTGATATCGCAATAAGAAAATCCTTGTCCATTGGAGTATGTATGTATGCATGTTTGTATGTATGTATGTATGTATAGATGTCGAGGATGGTTCGAGGCTGAACTAGTCGCGCAGCAGGTCGCACCGGCCAAAAGGGGAGAATTCGACATATCCGTCAGTCAAAACATGGAATAAAAAAAACGGTTATATGCGGAAACGTGATGGTAAGGTACTCAATTAAACGAGCGTGAAAATCTGGAGACAATTGGCCGAAAAAACGCAGAAAATCGTAGGAAATTTCTGGACTTGCAGAGAGAAATGGGATGGGCTCTATAACTCTGGCACGGGCCAAAGCATAGCGACTCGTCTGGGCTGTGTGATTCGGCTCTACGCTAATTATAGGCTACGCTAAATACACGACTGTACAACGTTGCGGTTCCATAATACCCCCAACTTCGTCAACATATGAAGGTATAACGTAGAGCACACCACAACATCAACTCCGCTCACCAAAGCCAATCGCAGTCAACATTAGGGTGCCAATGAAACACACAGGAAAAAATTAAGTTTTGATTATCTGTGGTCTCACCCTCTAAATGTGTTCCTTTATATATGTTAGTTAATCAGCCAACAAATTAACCAAATATTTAAATATTTAAAGGTGGCACAATGCTCCTGAAGCGTATGTAGGCCCCCTAATGATTTTGTTGTAGGCTAATACAAGTGAATTTCTGGCTCTATCATTGTAAACTTGTTAGCTATGTTGATTACTAAGCAGTTTTGGTTATATATGTGCTCTATATCTATACTATATTATATAATTATGTTTAATTTATATTCAGTCTATATGCTATGACGTCACTCAGTACATTTTAGTCTGTTAATGCTAATTTTTCCTGTGAAATGAATAACTTTTGAATCCAATCGTCAGTGTTTTTATTCCTAGTTACCATTGCTTACTACATACAGTTTAACAGAAAATCAGTGCAAATTTCATTGTTTTATAATTTGCATTGAGTACGTTAGTTTAAATATTTGTATGTGAGTGATAACAGGGGATTACTATCATCTTCTTTTAGTTGTCAATCTATGACAGAACTATACATGTAAATTCGGTTCCATTTTATGCCAAAAAAATTATTGTTATGTATGTATTACTATGTCACTATGTAAGAGGTTTCTTGTCTCATAATGGTTTCGTTCAGTTGGCAGACATCAAAACATACATTTGATAAAAATACAGGAAGAACGGAAATATTTGGTAGCACAGAGGGAGAAATAAAGACATGGGAGTCGTGGAAAAGTTGACTTGAAGCTGGCGAAGGTCAAAAAGCGACGTTGTACTTGTAAGAGAAAATAGCTAACAGAACACAGGAGGAAAAGAGAACCAGAGCGTAGGGTATCGCTAGGTCCAGTGGCGTAACGAAGGGTTTCAGCGCCCAGCGGCAAGAGTTGATGACTGCGCCTTTCAAACATTTTCTTGTTGACTTTTAATCGTTCTTGTCATAGTACTGTGTACCATTGAAAGCTAATTTGCGTCCCTTGTGCTGCCCCTCTGCCCCACCCTTCGTTACGCCACTGGCTAGGTGAGAGTTGTATTGAAATTCCATATAGCAATACAGACAGCGATGGAAGCAGTACTACTGAAGGTGACGATAGCGTAAATGGTTGCAGGCAGCCCTGTGTAATGTGGGTGAAGAAGATCCTCCACTTTGGGTGACAATTGACGAGTACCGTATCTCTGAGAAACAGTTGTTTCACTTCATGTCACGAACACAAAGAAGTTTTTTGCTTCCATGAATATCCCACAAGATTTCCTCTTCCAAGATCCAAGCTTTTGGAACAGCAATGAAGCATACATACAGCACAGTGCAGGGTTTAAAAAAGCTGAAAGTGGTAAACCACTCAGCCGAACGGGGCGTCGCATTAATACAGACATTCTGACATTCAATTCCGCTATAGCAAACCAGGAGGAGCAGAAGCGATATCAGCTTCAGGTGGTTGAAAGCCATCGCCAGCAGTTTATAGAACCCACAATAATTTACTCGGTCAAAAACTGTGCAGCCAGTAACATTTATTAAACACTGAAACATCGAGGAACATTGCCTGTGAATCTAGCGTCTTATTTACATGTAATACCATATTGCAGAGTTTGAAAACTTTGCAGGTCTTGTGCCACCAGTAAATGTTATCTGATTGCTACAAAACTTTATGTATTTCATATTTATGGCAAAAGGAACAAAACTAAGGGGTGAGACTTAAAAAACTGCAAACTTTGTTTTTCATTGGCACCCTAGTCAACATGTCGAGGAAGCCTACGAGGGTCGAGGAATTGGTCGAGCTGCTTACAGACGAGAAGGCAACGGATATTATTGTGCAAAGGCTGGAGAAATCGGAATCAATGACATCGGCGTTTGAAGAAATGATAGAAAGGAAAATCGACAAAATCTTTGACAAACTGCTGGCTAAAATCGAACCCATAATTGACCTAAAAGTCAATGAGCTCCTGCAAAGAAGTCTGACTAACTTCTCAGTGGAACATAACCAAATTCTTGAGGAAAATATACAATTACGCAACAGGGTTTCGTACCTGGAAACTGAAACCCGACAGACAAACTTGGTCCTCCATGGAGTGGAGGAGATACAGGTGGCGACGGGTTCGAGGGATTCAGCGGAAAGGGAAGCAATCGAGGCTACCCTCAATCTCTGCAATCAAGTCCTGGGTCATAACATCTCGTCAAATGACATTTCCACCGCCTTCCGAATACCAAAAAGGGGAAGGGAGAAGCAGAGGCCGATCATAGTCAAGTTCATATCACTCAACATAAGGAATCTAATTTACAGATCTCGGATACAGCTGCGAAAATCGGAAATATTCATAAATGAACATCTTACCGCGAATAATGCGCAGATATATGCCAGGGCCAGGGCATGTGTGAAGGAGAGAAAAGCAACCTCCACATGGACCTCGGGAGGACTGGTGTTCGTGCAGCTGACGGATACCCAGGGATGCAAACCAACCAAACTTGCCACATTACAGGACGTCCAGATGCTAATGCAAACGGCCGCTCCCTAGCAAGAAAGATCTCTGCCAGACCATTACGTGGTCACTAGGAGACTATTTCGCACGATCGTTCACTCCTTACTTATCTGAGGGATACGAGACGACTAACACACTGTTCATTGCACTCCTACTCGTCATGAACTTACATCAACTCTCATATGATTATCGACTCTGAATCCCTGGAAGTCTGGCCAGCGCACGCTTCTCTCTATGACCACATCCATTGGATCTCCATCGAAACGTTTTAACCACAGAGCTCTTCTCTACAACTGGACTACTCAATTACCTTACTTGTATTAACGTTTCAGGTACTTTCTACTCTATTATTAGTTAAAGATGTGACCTCTTTCTTGTTTTAGCCAAAATTGGGCTTTTCTGTTCATCTATTTGTTCCTTTGGCCAAAGTTGAGGCCCTCGTTTCTTTCTTTTTTCCTTTTTTCCACGCTGTTCCGTTCTATAATTTTTATAATGTTATACTTCGCCTTAAATAAGTGCTATATAAATGTAACTCATATACGGATGTGATGGACGGATTGTTTAGCTCTGTCTCTTGATTTGGCAGGTGTGACTGTGCTGCATAGGATAGTGCTCTGTCTGGTGCTCCGCATACTCCGGGGAGTGACGATCCCGCCCAACCAACCTGGCTCAGCAGAAAATTAAAAGATAGGCGTGAAACAAGAAAACGGATAACCAACTTTGATTTAAGTCCACCACCAGATGCCTCGCCCGAGTTAGGGATTAGAACTGTCTCACGGACCTCTTCCGTGGATTCGCTGGACGAGGAATTTAATGATTTGGAGCTTGAAATGAATTCTTTACAGGGACCTGAACTAGAAGTTATTTCCCCAACCCCCGAAGGTGATAAGATAGATGATAGGGATAACATTGACCCGGACCTAAATCTATTTAGAACCAATTCGTGGTCAAGTAATTATATCTCACCGGATAACTACCAAAGGAGCCATTTAAAAGACCTAAGTCCTAACACTTTGACCGTCTTACATATTAACTGTAGAAGCCTACTGCACAAGACAACGGACATACAAGAGTTGCTTGAGAAAACCCGACCGACAATAGTCGCACTAACCGAAACGTGGTTGGAGGATAATCTATCGGACTGTATTCAAATACCGGGATACACTTTCATAGGTAAGGCAAGAGAGGAGGGAAGGGGAGGAGGGGTTGCATTTCTAATTGAAAAAAACTGTAACTATGTAATTTATGATCCTGATGACAAAGAGAAACAAAATGAGACCTTTGAAAGCCTCCTGATTAAGGTTGAGCTGAGAAACTGCAACATAATAATTGGAGTAATTTATAGATCGCCAGGCCCTGGCCTACCAGAATTCCAAAAAGAGTTTGATCTCCTAAATTCTAAACTTGAAGGAAAGAACAAAGAAATAATCCTTCTTGGGGACTTTAATATAGACTTGCTAAAAGTCAATGAACATAAAGACACTAATATATTCTACAATAACCTAATAGCCCAGCACTACCTTCCCGCTATTACTAAGCCAGGCTTAGGGTGTCCCGTGATAGCATTGACAAAACTTAATTGATGAAACTTTTAACGCAGTCCCTCTAAAAAGTTTCTTTATGGTCCGATAATAATACCTGCCAAATTTTTTCACATTTAAAAAATATTTAGGGGTCCCCCAAGACTCATAGAATTAGCCAAATTTGTCCTAAATTACGCGTGACATTTCTGAATTTGACAGTTTTCGCAGGAACGCACTTTGATCCCATAATAACATGCTTAGTATCTTTAGAAAGCTCTTAGATCTGCGTATTTCACCGGAGGTATTTGCTCATCATTTAATTGTATCATCTGCCATAAGAAAATCCAAACATTTACAGTTTAATCATGATTTACCAGATTCAGCATTTGTAATGGACGACTATTTGAAGGCTTCAATTGAGTCAAAATATTTTGTGTCGGGCAGGTCTACTCATTTCGACGCTGCTAGACAGATCGTGTATCACAGAAGAGATTCATTGACAGAGACAGAAGCTACTGAAGTGAATTCTGCTATACTCAAAGAAACAGTAATTGATGTTCTGATGGAATATGCTCTAGAATATATGACGGCATTCTACAGTTTAATTCGCACAGACTTTGGCATACAATGCAACACAATTGATTGCTTTCGTGCTTTGTACTTTTACAAGTGTCGTTATTACAATGAAGTGTTGCAGTTATGTGAACAAATTCTTCTCGAGCCTGAGCTGCAGAGCCATTTGAAGGAGTTTGCATTTGCGAATGTTTTGTTACTTCCACCGCTTGATGCGTTTTTTGATGGAGACGTACGATCCTTGCTTGGATTCCACACACTCTTTTATTATTTATCACCTCTGAAAGACGAAATGCAGAAATGTGACCCAACTACCGAGTCATCATTTGCGCACTTTTTCTTTCAAAATATATACCTTCTTGGGTATAATCTCTCAATATATCTTGTAGAGCATTACCCGTACTCCGCTAAATGTCACTATTTTGTTGGACGGCATTTTCTTGCAAGATATTTGAAAGTCAGATGTTGCATCGACTGTAATATTAACTTTGCTCAGACAATGACTGAATTTGTTGCTCACAAACCGAATCTTCCGTTTGAACACGTCATTCACAGATTTCTTCTACGAAAGCATCGTATTATTTAGCTTCAACATAAGATTTTTCATCGTGTTAGTGACTAAATTTTCTTTTCTTTCTACTTTTTGTGTGATAATTATGTGATTCTGAAAACATATTACTGACAATGACCTTCATTACATTGGCATGCGGTTGCATCTTGATGTGCGTCTTCTTCAAAGATGTCTGCTCATTATTTTTAACTTTACTACCTGTAAAAGGAATATCCAAATATTTAGAAATAATATTATGTTGAATTGGCAGATTCAGATTTCCTAATTACGTATAACTGAAGGTTGTGCTTATTGGTTTGACCTAAAAGTCAGGTACTCATTTCAGTGCTGCATAGAAACCGAAGCCACTGTTCTAAATCCTTTTATAATTTAAGGAAAAATAATTTTTGCTTTAATGGAATGTACTATTAGACAATATGACAGCATTCTACAATTTGATTCGCAAAGACTTTGCCATTCATAAGTTTTTTTCAGCGAAGGCTTCGTAATTATTAAAATACAAATTATTTTAGAGTTTTATCTTGTAACTGACAAACACATGTTTTCTTGTTATATTTCGTTTTGTGTTATTAAAGACTGAAACTTAATTTTAAGGTATTATCATCTGACCCCGGTTAGGATCATCTAGTGCGGATATTGGAGGTGGAAATGCCAATCATCATTGTAACTGGGTGTATTCGAGACTCGACTTGTGTTATCCTCGGATGTTTACTGTAAGTCAGTTTGGCATAAAATGAAGGACTTTTAGTTATTATTGGGTCAAATGGCATAAATATTGTTAACTAAATATTAAAAGTTTAACAAATAAGAAAATACGTTTTAATTTTTTATTTGTCGTAAATTTTAGTAATTATATTTGGAACCAACTGTTGCATTATGCAGTGCACTGTGCACAGTGCGTTTTATTTCATGATAGAATTAGCAGACACAACTTCACCATCACACAAGCAGTTTTTCATCGAATCACCAGTTGACGCCAAAAATATTTGGTCATTATTAGCATTCTAATTCTGAGAAAGTCCTTTTGACAAGTCATCAGCATGAAAGACTCTAAACGTGACTGACTTAGCTAATTTCTTACTCTGTTCAAACCTTCTTCAGGCAACTTTTATTTGGATAATGTCAACACGAATTTGTAAGCCAAATATCAAATTCGAACAAGTCAGACTATGCATATTGAATTTAGGAAGAACAAGGTAACAGTAAACAAGAATTTTCTGCAAGATTTGCCCTTATCTTTGATGCTGTTGCTAGTTCCTTCTTTTAGGACTGTTTCACTTTCTATGTCTGTTATTTCAGTGTAAAATAGCAAACTATAGTTTTCTTCAAGGGTAGTTTGAAACTTTCTTATTTTCTTGCAAAGTCCAATAATTCCGTTTGCAGCTGCTCTTTTGTTACACTGTCATCAAATCTGCTGGACAACTCACCCAGGTGCCGTAGTCTATCACTGAGAATCCCATAATGCAGCGCCAGACAAGAACAGAACAGAGACCCTATAGGGCCTATACCATAAAGAGTATAGGCAATCCATTGCTGTCGGAATGGGACCCAGTGTAATGCAATACGACACGATATAAAGCGATGCGAAACAAAACGACTCGAAACAGTTAAGCGTACTAGCACACATACGAGGCCATGATCACGCTGGAATACATACGTATGCCTACCAGCATGCATACAATCACACGGTCTTATACATGCAATTACATGTATTGTGGTCTAAAATTTAATAACCAGGAAAACTCGCCTGGGGCTCTCTATGCCAAATGCGCAGAATCCAAACTGGAACAGATGAAACAATTATCAATTAATCAAAACTCTTTTATTGGAGCCAAATCAAAACACATAACATTTCAACATAAAATATTAGGATTGGCCGCAAGAGGAGTCCCAAAAGGGATCAAGATCCCGCTGACTAGGGACACCTAGAACAACATTTCAGAAATATGAATTAGCGAAATCCTTGATAAACAGTGCAACATCAAGTTTCGTACAGCAATGCAAACAGTATAGTATACACTTACACAGTAAATGATTAACTCGATTCAAAACACTATGAAAATATTTAAAAAAACAAAAACCTTAACTAAGAGTGAAAAAGAATATCCGGCAGGGTAGGTTACAGCTAATCTTATATTATAAAACAAAGTTGAATTTTTGTGTCCTTCCGTACGGATATTTGTCCGGTTAAAGGCTCCGAAACGGAACGGTTTAGCGATTTGAAAAAATTTACAAAACATTATTACGCAACGTCTAGGTCAACGCGACTATTTTCAGCTCGCAATTTTATTTAAACGCCGATATATGGCCATTTTAAATTTACAACTTTTTTTACCTAATTACACTGACCTCATATATTTTACAACCAATCAGATGTAGCATTCAATGTGTTATGATTATTCATTATTTATTTTGTTGGTAAACAAACAGTGCTAATAATTATTTCTAAATTAAATTTTTAACGAACGTTTTCATTTGAATTTCTATAGATCTCAACCCAACTTTATTTCAACTCAAAATTTACTTTAAATTCCGATATTTGGACATTTTCTGTTTCGATGACATTAAAGCTATGCAGGCATGGGAGTATATATCGGGTAGAGGTGTTATTTTACAATTTCAAGCCAGCGCGTCAATTCGCCAGAGGGACACACGAAAAATTTGCACATCGTTAAATTCAAATACACGGGCGCTGACGAAGGTGTCGTTAAATTCAAATACACGGGCGCTGAGGAAAACCCGGGCGAACGCCGGGTAAAAACTGCTAGTTTCCATTATAAAGAAGAAAAGATTATATCGACCGACCTACATGGACGAGATTGTCAGCCGGGGTAAGAAGAACTAAGGCTATGGTAAAACGTGACTAACATTGCATCCTAAGTCATTTTGGTAAAGGTTTGCACACGGATCGTACTGAGAGCTATTCGAACAATTATGCCTGTTCGCCACAGACACTAAAGCTTCCAGATGGTTTATATGCTATCACAAGTGACGCGGTATTTATATAGCACCAATTTCAATTGTTGCTTAGCATCTGACAACATGAACTTTTAGTCTTTGTTTATCTCTATTCCGTAAGAGCTTGAGACCCATTTTGTTCGATCTTTGTTTCCTGTTGTTAAGTGGACGAGTCTCTCGCGAAGATGCGCTTTATAAACCTATGATTACATTGCATTACAATTGATTGAAATGTAACAATACCAAATTTATCTCTGTAAAACTTTATTTGCACTTAGCCGAAATGAAGTCGGGAATGAAAATGTGTCTTTTTTGAGCAAATTGGTTTACAACCAGGCTTTTCCTACCGACGAAGAAAATTAAAAGCTTAGCAATCAGAATAGATCCTTTTGAAAACTCTTATTTCCTACTTGTTATTTTCGATCGAACGGAGGCCGCAGTTATCTCGCGCAATTAAAAGACAGTTTGTGCCCCAAATATTCTGGCCACACTCATTTCTTCAACGGATACTGATATACCTTAAAAAGGATGAACGAGTCAGAGTTAATGTGAGCTACGTGCTAGCTAACATCAACACCTGTACTGCTGCTGTGGAACGCCTGACAACAGCAGCCTGCAATCATGTGTCGTTAATTCAAGCAAACTCAAGGTGAGCAATTTTCATGAGAGCAGTAGGGTGCTCCAGAATGTAATGGGGTTTTTAAAAGTTCCTAAAAATACTGCTCCCCGGCGATTTTCCCATTCCATTTATCACTTTGTACAACTGTACCAAGTTTCAGACCAATTCAAAAAGGCTAAGACTTGCCCCGGCACAAAAATTTTAGAATTTGTGAGAATATGCGAATTTGCGTAAAATCGGCAATATCATGGAGGAAAAACCTAATTATTTTCATGATGATTGAATTCTTTTGTGAATTATTGTTTGCAGAGGTGTAGTAATGGTACCTGTACTTGTACTCAAGTGCAATTTGAGTACAGTCTTTAAGTACTTGAACTTGTACTGGAGACCTAAGTGCTTGTACTTGTAGGCCTACTTGAGATCTAAGTAGGCTACTTGGACACAAATGACATTTCTACAGGCACTTGGGAATACTTTACCAGCAGGCTTTGTCTTTCCTTTAAGTCATTAATTCTTACATTCTGGATACTTTGACAGTTCTGTATGGACCGCATCTTGTTCAGAATTTCTTCCGGTTTTCTTGCTAAAATAGCGGCCACGGACGGTGATAATGCTAACAAAAATACTGATATTCCTAGAGCGGTTAAGTTTGGTTACGATAATTTCACTTTCAAGGGAAATGCTACTTCTGCTAAGTGTAAGTTTTGTAGTGAGAAAACTATCATTGAAGAAAACAACTGGCACAAGATCAAACTTTGGTAAACACTTGCAAAGACTCCATACGGAGAGGTGAGCAGTGACTAACAAATCATTTGAACTCTATCGAGTAATGTGAATGTAAGTCGTCGAACTTTCTCAGCAACATACGAAAGCCGCGATAAGTAAACCAGCTTATTCGCCGAATTAATGCATTTTATTATTTGTATTATAGGACTTCTAGTAATAAACCACTGAACCTATGGCTTATACATGGAATTCATATGTGAATGTGGCTCACTTGTGAAAATTGTGAGTTGTTTATGTTCCTCTGTGTTCTATGTTCCTCTCGAAAAAGTCTTCCGCTGCGTGTGCGAGATGGCGCATATGGCTCTGTTAAGGAAACATTGTCATCTGTATCAAAACGCGGTTAGTTAGGCCTCTTAGGGTGTCATTTGCGAATCACTTTTTTGTTTTACCTAAAACGCTAATTGAGGAATTTTCTTTGTGTTGCTCCAATAGTCAAAGACTGCCTACAACTAGTATGCTCTTATTTAATGTGTGCCAATATGATTATGTCTTAGGTGAATGAGACAGATGCTTTGTTGGGAACTACATCAAGTTTCTTTGGCAGTGGTGGAGCAGGTGCTACACAAACGTCTCATTTTGGCACGATAATCACAGATACGGTTACAGCAACCGAAACTCCAGACCTCATGCATCAAAAAGTCTAAGCTAATTATTCACTACTTTACACGATCTTCTGTGAAATCGAGCACCTTATCATCACAAGTGACAACCTGGTTGAATATTAGAGGCCATGATGACTTTGATGAAATTGATTGTTTGGACGTTTGGAATCCAGCAAAACTGTTTTTGACAATAGCGTTTAGAGTTTTGAGTGTGCCTGCATCTAGTGCTCCGGTTGAGAGTGTGCTTAGTTTAATATTAAAACAATTTCGATTGAATCTGAGTGATAAGATGCTCACATCCATTATATTTATCAAAAAGCAATATTATAAATGAGTGCGTGTGGCAATACACCATTGCTTTGTCAAGGAAGTAAATCCTTGTTCTTGTAGTAGCCGTGTGTACTTGTACTTGAACTCGAAACCTTAGTACTTGTACTCGTACTTGATACTTAAGTATTTGTACGGGTACTTAAGACCTCAGTACTTGTATTTGTACTTGCAACCTTTCATGTTCTGGCCAATAAATATGAAACATATTA